>JBBDGP010000502.1:0-243892 GCA_037952835.1 Lithobates septentrionalis
GAGTTGTATAGAAGAAGAATCGTATGACTGAGGACACATACATGGTGACAGGCAGAACACACAGAGGAGCCGTGTACAGGGGGTGGGGTGGGGGTCAGATTAAGTTAGTATGGGTGTGTATATAGAGCGATCGGCAAGAGTAGGACAATCAGTGTATATTGAGCAATCGGTGTGAATGTTGATGATCGGTGTATATAGGGCGATCGGTGAGTCTAGGGGTGATCAGAGTATATTATAAACAGTGTATTTATTGTGATCAGTGTGTCTAGATCAGTGTTTCTCAACACCGGTCCTCAAGGCGCACCAACAGTTTTCAGGCTCTCCATTATTTTACACAGGTGATTTGATCAGTTTCAATGCCTTAGTAATTACCACAGCCCTTTGATCTGAGGGAAATCCTAAAAACATGACCTGTTGGTGCACCTTGAGGACTGGAATTGAGAAACATTGCTCGAGGTTGATGGGCGAGTGTAGGACAATCAGTGTGTAGATAGATAGATAGATAGATAGATAGATACTATCTATCTCAATTGGTGAGTGTAGGACAATCAGTGTGCTTACACATACATAATTAGAGAAAAAAAAAATAGTGTGTATATATATATATATATTATCAATTGGTGAGTGTAGGGGCGATCGGTGTATACAGGGTAATCATAACATATAATCAGTGTACAGGGTGATGGGGGGTGTATATAGTGTGATGAGTAGAGGGGTATACAATACAGGAGGAGATGGATGAGGCGATCGGTATTGATTGGCGTTTCTCAACCTTTTTTCAGTTGGGAAACCCTTTAAAATTCTGCACAATCTTTAGGCACCCCGTTCAAAAAAAAACTAAATGAATAATTTTACATAACGCAACAACATCCGCACACATAGGACACCGAACATTAGAGGTGATTTATTCTTTCAAAGCACATACACTTATGCACACTGGTACTGACTAGTGTGCCAATGTTTCTCTTCTCCCTCCTTCACCTAATGTAACCCCATTGATGACGGGGAGTTGCAAACAAGGATGCTATGCAGGTGCCCGGGGTCCTCCTCATCAACTGATGGTGTCATTGGTTGTTAGGACACCAACGGCTGGAAGGTTATAATGGTGCAAAATTAAAACCTGCGACTTTGTGAAACCAGAGGGGAGGTTCCGCCACCTGCTGGTTTGCATACAATTCTTGGGCAATTTGTAGGCATTTTCCCAAGGCACCTCTGAAGAGACCTAAAGGCACCCTGGTTGAAAAAGTTGGTATTGAGGACATACAGATAGAGGAGGTGATCGGGGTCACAGCAGGCGGTGTCACCCCACTACCACATGACTTCCAGTGTCACTCATTTATCACAGCACGGCCTCCCTGTGTAACCCCACTACCGCAACATGTCTGCCACCCTCACCCCACTACCACAACATGTCTGCCACCCTCACCCCACTACCACAACATGTCTGCCACCCTCACCCCACTACCACAACATGTCTGCCACCCTCACCCCACTACCACAACATGTCTGCCACCCTCACCCCACTACCACAACATGTCTGCCACCCTCACCCCACTACCACAACATGTCTGCCACCCTCACCCCACTACCACAACATGTCTGCCACCCTCACCCCACTACCACAACATGTCTGCCACCCTCACCCCACTACCACAACATGTCTGCCACCCTCACCCCACTACCACAACATGTCTGCCACCCTCACCCCACTACCACAACATGTCTGCCACCCTCACCCCACTACCACAACATGTCTGCCACCCTCACCCCACTACCACAACATGTCTGCCACCCTCACCCCACTACCACAACATGTCTGCCACCATCACCCCACTACCGCAACATGTCTGCCACCCTCACCCCACTACCGCAACATGTCTGCCACCCTCACCCCACTACCGCAACATGTCTGCCACCCTCACCCCACTACCGCAACATGTCTGCCACCCTCACCCCACTACCGCAACATGTCTGTCACCCTCACCCCACTACCACAACATGTCTGCCACCCTCACCCCACTACCGCAACATGTCTGCCACCCTATGTCTGCCACCCTCACCCCACTACCACAACATGTCTGCCACCCTCACCCCACTACCGCAACATGTCTGCCACCCTCACCCCACTACCGCAACATGTCTGACACCCTATGTCTGCCACCCTCACCCCACTACCCCCACATCTCTGCCACTCATTTATCACAACACCTCTGCCACCCTCACCCCACTACCACCCCATGTCTGCCACCCTCACCCCACTACCACCCCATGTCTGCCACCCTCACCCCACTACCACAACATCTCTGCCACTCATTTAATCACAACACCTCTGCCACCCTCGCCCCACTACCACATCTCTGCCACCCTAACCCTACTACCACAACATCTTTGCCACCCTCACCCCACTATCACAACATCTCTGCCACCCTCGCCCCGCTACCACACCTCTGCCACCCTCGCCCCACTACCACCACACCTCTGCCACCCTCGCCCCCACTACCACCACACCTCTGCCACCCTCACCCCACTACATCTCTGCCACCCTCACCCCACCTCTGCCACCCTCACCCCACCTCTGCCACCCTCGCCCCACTACCACAACATCTCTGCCACTCATTTATCACAACACAACATCTCTGCCACCCTCACGCGCTGGATGTCACCCCCACTACCACAACACGGCCCCCCGGTGTCCCCCTCACCTCTCGAATAGCAGTCTGAGGGTGAAGATGCCTAGCGCAGTGGGTAAGGCGTAGAGGAGGTGCCCGGCCCGGGGGTATTGCTCCCCGCTCTCGGTATCCGCCAGGTCCGCCCAGGTGACATTCTGCGGCAACCAGAAGCGTTCATTCCAGAACCAGGCCGAGAGGGCAGACATCTTCCCGCCGCAGCCGGAGCGCCGACACTGAGGATGAACACACCCCCTCCACTCTCAGCCCTGACACGGACTTTGGGCGGGGCTCCGAAGGTCTCCCCCTCCGCCATCTAACTACACTGGCAGTCCCCCTCCCGTATAGCAACTGCGCATGTGCCGAGGGTGTAGCATGAAGAGGCGTATGCCGTGAAAAAGTCTCCCCTGCGGCAACTGCGCATGCGCCGGATTCAGGCAAAGCAAGCCGAGCTGCAGATCTACACATTACTCTGTGACAGCCGAGCTCATTACATGCAGCCGAAGAGATACCCGGTACCTATGGCCGGTACAGATCTCATCCCACACCGTGACAGCTGGGCGGGGACACAGGCATGGCTCAGCATTATTAACAGTGACGATACACGGGGGGTACAGGAGATCACAGGGGCTGTGCATTGAGGTTCGGGGGGAACTGTCAGTGGGGGAAGGGGTGGTAGTAGGGTGGACAGAAGGATAGTTTTTGTGGGAGGGGGTGGTAGTTGGGGGATCTATCGGGAGGGCGGTAGTCTGGGGTGGGATCTGTCGGTAGTCGTGGATGGAGATCTGTCAGGAGGGCGGTAGTCGTGGATGGAGATCTGTCGGGGGTGGGATCTGTCGGGAAGGGTGGTAGTCGGGGGTGGGGATCTGTCGGGAGGGGCGGTAGTCGGGGGTGGGGATCTGTTGGGAGGGCGGTAGTCGGGGGTGGAGATCTGTCAGGAGGGCGGTAGTCGGGGGTGGGATCTGTCGGTAGTCGGGGGTGGAGATCTGTCGGGAGGGCGGTAGTCGGGGTGGGATCTGTCGGGAGGGGCGGTAGTCGGGGGTGGAGATCTGTCGGGAGGGCGGTAGTCGGGGGTGGGATCTGTCGGTAGTCGGGGGTGGAGATCTGTCGGGAGGGCGGTAGTCGGGGTGGGATCTGTCGGGAGGGGCGATAGTCGGGGTGGGATCTGTCGGGAGGGGCGATAGTCGGGGGTGGAGATCTGTCGGGAGGGGCGGTAGTTGGGGGTGGGGATCTGTCGGGAGGGGCGGTAGTCGGGGGTGGGGATCTGTCGGGAGGGGCTGTAGTCGGGGGTGGAGATCTGTCGGCGGTGTGAAAGGGCAGTAGTCAGGGGGGAGGATCTGTGGAGGGGACAGTCGTCGGGGGTAGAGTTCTGTCGGCAGTGGGAGGGGTGATCTGTTGGTCTTGGGGGGTGGAGATCCGTGGGAGGGGTCCGTAGACAAGGGGTGGGGATCTGTAAGAGGTGGGGGAGTATAAATTTGCTGTCCCCTCAAAATAACGCAACACAGCCATTAATGTCTAAACTGCTGGCAACAAAAGTGAGTACACCCCTAAGTGAAAATGTCCAAATTGGGCCCAATTAGCCATTTGGGGCTGCATGAGTGCTGCCGGCACTGGGGAGCTACAGTTCATTGAGGGAACCATGAATGCCAACATGTACTGTGACATACTGAAGCATAGCATGATCTCCTCCCTTCGGAGACTGGGCCGCAGGGCAGTATTCCACATGATAACGACCCCAAAAAAACCCCAAGATGACCACTGCCTTGCTAAAGAAGCTGAGGGTAAAGGTGATGGACTGGCCAAGCATGTCTCCAGACCTAAACCCTATTGAGCATCTGTGGGGCATCCTCAAACAGAAGGTGGAGGAGCACAAGGTCTCTAACATACACCAGCTCCGTGATGTTATCATGGAGGAGTGGAAGAGGACTCCAGTGGCAACCTGTGAAGCTCTGGGGAACTCCATGCTCAAGAGGGTTAGGGCAGTGCTGGAAAATAATGGTGGCCACACAAAATATTGACACTTTGGGCCCAATTTGGACATTTTCACTTAGGAGTGTACTCACTTTTGTTGCCAGTGCTTTAGACATTAATAGCTGTGTGTTGAGTTATTTTGAGGGGACAGCAAATTTACACTGTTATACAAGCTGTACACTCACTACTTTACATTGTAGCAAAGTGTCATTTCTTCAGTGTTTTAAGATCAAAGGATTTAATAAAATATTTACAAAAATGTGAGGGGTGTACTCTTTTGTCAGATACTGTGTGTGTGTATATATATATATATATATATATATATATATATATATATATATATATATATATACATACATATATACAGGGCTCAAAATTTCAAGTCCTGAGCTACTAGCCAGGCCTTAAGTCAGGGGTGCCCAACCCTATGAGGAGCGAGGGCCACTTTAGCGACTTGGTAACCAGTCGCGGGCGGATAGCAGGTCTGTGTTAACTCTGCATATGTAGAGCAGACCCAGACGCAGCCCGCTCTACCCTAAGGGCCCTCCAATTTGCCCAGACAGAAGGGGACAGATCCCCTTCTGTTTTTTTAAGCAGATCGGATTGCAGATAGGCGGGTGTAAACAGACACCAGTCTGTTTACATATGCTGCTCTATAGACGTGAATGGAGGGTCCGATTGGGTCCGCCTGAAAAACAGACAGGCAGACCCTATCAGACCGATTGTGTGAAAGGGGCCTAAGGCTGCTTTCACACTGATGCACAGCGGTTTACCTACATCTCAACTGACCTTGATCTTCACTTCTTCCTCAGGATTCCTGCAGCTGGTTGCTGCTGTCCCTCAGGTGGTTATGGCTGGTGGCTGCTGCTGGCTGTCCTCCAAGGCTGGTACTGCTGCTGGGTACTGCCTACTGCCAGGTACTGGTACTGCTGGTGGGTACACCCAACCCTACCCTGCCCCGCCCCTAAACACACCCTCATAAAAGATCTCATGAAATGACACTTAAAGTGGGGTTCCACCCAAAAAACAAAACTACCTGGAAAAATTCTAAAACAAAAAACAAATAAACATTTGGATATTTTTTTTTTTCACTTACCTCTAAATGCCCGTTGCTAGGTGGTCCCTCGTAGTCTGCCTGTTCCTTAGCCTGGGCTGGTGACATCACTTCCTCCTCGGCACAGGAAGGGCTCCGCTCTGCTCCCTCCCTCCTGTCAATCATCTGGGACCCATTACAGGTCCCAGGTGATTGAGTGGCCAATCCCGGCGCCGCTCGCGCATGCGCAGTGGGTGCCAGGCTGTGAAGCCACAGCCCGGCGCCCACAGTTGAAATGCCGGCGCAGACGAGCGGGGCTTCGATCCCCCACATCGCTGGACCCAGGGACAGGTGAGTGTCCAATTAAAAGTCAGCAGCTGCAGTATTTGTAGCTGCTGACTTTTAATTTTTTTTTTTTTTGACGGCCCCCCTGGGTGGAACTCCTCTTTAAATGTTATATGCAGAATTAAGTTACAAAAATAAATATTAAAGTGGTTGTATACCGCAAAAAAAAAACCCTGTAAGGCAAAGGCATAATGAGCTAGAATGCACCGCATACTAGCTCATTATGAAATACTTACCTTAGAACGAAGCGCCAGCATCACCTCCCGGTCACTGCAGAGGGAGCTGACATGTTCCCTCGGCGTTTCTTCCAGGTTCGCGGCTCCGGCGCTGTGAATGGCCGGAGCCGCGATAACGTCATGCACGCGGGAGTCCTTTTTCTGGCAAGGTACTCTGGTTTTCCAGCAGCATCCGCCGGACCTTCAGAGCGCATGCGCCGCTGATGTAATCGGCTGCATGCAAGGTGAATATCTCCTAAACCATGCAGGTTTAGGAAATATTCATTTTACCTATGGGTAAGGCTTATTATAGGCTTACCTGTAGGTAGAAATGTGAAAGCGGGGTATACAATCGCTTTAACAACAACTTTATCGGTGCAGCCTCACCTGTGCTCATCAATGCAGCCTCGCCAGTGCTCATCAACGCAGCCTCACCTGTGCTCATCAATGCAGCCTCACCTGCGCCCATCAATGCAGCCTCACTACTCATCAAGGCAGCCTCACCTGTGCCCATCAATGCAGCCTCACTGCTCATCAATGCAGCCTCACCTGTGCTCATCAATGCAGCCTCACCTGTGCTCATCAATGCAGCCTCACCTGTGCCCATCAATGCAGCCTCACTACTCATCAAGGCAGCCTCACCTGTGCCCATCAATGCAGCCTCACTGCTCATCAATGCAGCCTCACCTGTGCTCATCAATGCAGCCTCACCTGTGCTCATCAATGCAGCCTCACCTGTGCCCATCAATGCAGCCTCACTACTCATCAAGGCAGCCTCACATGTGCCCATCAATGCAGCCTCACCTGTGGCCAACAATGCAGCCTCACCTGTGGCCAACAATGCAGCCTCACCTGTGGCCAACAATGCAGCCCCACCTGTGCCCATCAATGTAGCCTCACCTGTGCTTATCAATACAGCTCACCAGTGCTCATCAATGCAGCCTCACCTGTACCCATCAATGCAGCCTCACCTGTGCCCATCAATGCAGTCTCACCTGTGCCCATCAATGCAGCCTCACCCGTGCCCATCAATGTAGCCTCACCCGTGCTCATCAATAAAGTCTCACCAGTACTCATCAATGCAGCACCATCTGTGCTCATCAATGCAGCCTCACCTGTGCTCATCAATGTAGCCTCACTTGTGCCCAACAATGCAGCCTCACCTGTGCTCATCAATGCAGCCTCACCTGTGCCCAACAATGCAGCCTCACCTGTGCCCAACAATGTAGCCTCACCTGTGCCCAACAATGCAGCCTCACCTGTGCCTATCAACGCAGCCTCACTTCTCATCAAGGCAGCCTCACCTGTGCCCAACAATGCAGCCTCACCTGTGCCCATCAATGCAGCCTCACTGCTCATCAGTGAAGCCTCACCTGTGCCCAACAATTCAGCCTCACCTGTGCCCAACAATGTAACCTCACCTGTGCCCAACAATGCAGCCTCACTTGTGTACAACAATGCTGCTTCACCTGTGCCCAACAATGCACCCTCACCTGTGCACAACAATTCCGCTTCACCTGTGCCCAACAATGCTGATTCCCCTGTGCCCAACAATGCTGATTCACCTGTGCCCAACAATGTCGCTTCACCTGTGCACAACAATTCCGCTTCACCTGTGCCCAACAATGCTGATTCCCCTGTGCCCAACAATGCTGATTCACCTGTGCCCAACAATGCTGATTCACCTGTGCCCAACAATGCCGATTCACCTTTGCCTAACAATGCCACTTCACCTGTGAACAACAATGCTGCTTCACCTGTGCCCAACAATGCACCCTCACCTGTGCACAACAATGCCGCTTCACCTGTGCCCAACAATGCTGATTCCCCTGTGCCCAACAATGCTGATTCACCTGTGCCCAACAATGCCGCTTCACCTGTGCCCAACAATGCAGCCTCAGCTGTGCACAACAATGTCGCTTCACCTGTGCCCAACAATGCTGCTTCAACTATGCCCAACAATGCAGCCTCACCTGTGTCCAACAATGCAGCCTCACCTGTGCCCAACAATGCAGCCTCACCTGTGCCCAACAATGCAGCCTCACCTGTGCCCAACAATGCAGCCTCATCTGTGCAGGGGAAGAGAGAGGAGAGGAAGAGGATTGCCGGCCAGATCATCAGAGAGTGGGGAACATCACTGTAACAGCTCGCCATCACATACAGCCCCGCCTCCTCACCCGGGTTCCTATGATATACGTCACACGTCCCGGCATTGGACCGGTGTTCTGTCTATCAAAGTACCCGGGCCAGGAGGTGGGGCTGTATGTGACAGCGAGTGCGAGGAACACTTGCCAATTCAAATGAAAGCTGTTACAGCGATGTTCCCCGCTCTCTGATGATCCGGCCGCCTGCTCTCCTCTCTCTTCCCCTGGGAGAAGGGCTCCCATTGAACCCCGCCTGCCAGTGGTGCTCGCCCCCGCTTTGAGGCAGCCCCACCCTCGCCCTCAATCATTTTCCACTCGCAAAATGCGAGTAGGCGAGTGGAAAATTTGAGGGCTATATATATATATGTATATATATATATATATATATATATATATATATATATATTTTTTTTTTTTTTTTTTTTTTTATAGCAGAGGCCCTAGACCAGGGGTCTCAAACTGGTGGCCCTCCAGCTGTTGCAGAACTACAATTCCCATGAGGCATTGCAAGGCTGACAGTTACAAGCAGGGCTCCCATAGGCAGAGGCATGATGGGACTTGTAGTTTCCCAACAGCTGGAGGGCCGCCAGTTTGAGACCCCTGCCCTAGACTAAGGAATAAAATAGCGGTCACTGCAATTTCTATGTCACAGTATTTCCGCAGCGGTTTTTCAAACGCAATTTTCTGGGGAAAGTATAAACTTTAATTTTCTTTCAATTTGTTTTAATTAAATTTTTGACAAAATACAGATATACTGCCTACCTCCCAAAAGTCCCGGATTGGGCGGGACATTCCTGCATCTGCATCTTTGTCCCGTGGTCCCGCTCTGAAGGAGGTGTGTCCCGCATCATTGTTTTCAGCTATGGTTAGCTGTGTGCTCACAGCTCAGGGCTTTCATTTTAAAACACAGGAGCCCGGCATTTTTTGACAGGAGATAGCATTTGATGGGCAGAATTGAAAGCTATGCAAACAGCGGAGGGAGACTGTAGTTGTGAGATTGTACCTCGCTGTTGCGGAGCGGGTTTTGTCTGTGTTGCACCCTGCCCTTAGACACAGGCAAAATCCGCCGTTCAACACACCAAACCCTTCCTGCAACACAGAAAAAACCCGATCTTGAGCACACTGTAACTCCCTCTGCTGTTTGCATAGCTTTCAATTCAAATGCTATCTCTTGTCCAAAAATGGCTCCTACGATGTGCGCGTGCGCTATGGTGACGTCACACCAACTGATCGGGAAATCAGCTGGAGTGCCTTTCCATATTGCACATGCGCGGGCACCTTTTGATGGCGGGCACTATTCCATAGAACACCGCCTCCTACAGCAGCCTGCCTGCTCTGATCAGGGGACAAGTGCGGGCAGGGTTCAATGGTAGGAGGAGGGAAGGAAGCGCTTGGTGAGCTGCAGCAGCGAGCACTGAATTTATTCTCCCTGGAGAAGAGACGCTTGAGAGGGGATATGATTTCAACTTACAAATACTGTACTGGTGACCCCACAATAGAGATAAAACTTTTTCGCGGGAGGGAGTTTAACAAGACACGTGGCCACTCATTAAAATTAGAAGAAAAGAGGTTTAATCTTAAACTATGTAGAGGGTCCTTTACTGTAAGAGCAGCAAGGATGTGGAATTCCCTTCCACAGTCGGTGGTCTCAGCGGGGGGCATCAATAGTTTCAAAAAACTATTAGATAAGCACCTGAACGACCGCAACATACAGGGATATACAATGTAATACTGACACATAATCACACACATAGGTTGGACTTGTATATTTTTTTAACCTCACCTACTATGTAACTATGTACAGTGTATATTTGATCTCTGTGCTATCAGTGTATATACAGTGTATATATGATCTCCGTCCTATCAGTGTATATACAGTGTATATATGATCTCCGTCCTATCAGTGTATATACAGTGTATATATGATCTCCGTCCTATCAGTATATGTACAGTGTATATATGATCTCTGTCTTATGAGTGTATGTACAGTGTATATATGATCTGTCTTATCAGTGTATATACAGTGTATATATGATCTCCGTCCTATCAGTGTATATACGATCTCCGTCCTATCAGTGTATGTACAGTGTATATATAATCTCTGTCCTATCAGTGTATGTACAGTGTATATATAATCTCTGTCCTATCAGTGTATGTACAGTGTATATATAATCTCTGTCCTATCAGTGTATATGCAGTGTATATACGATCTCCGTCCTATCAGTGTATGTACAGTGTATATACGATCTCCGTCCTATCAGTGTATATACAGTGTATATATGATCTCCGTCCTATCAGTGTATGTACAGTGTATATATAATCTCTGTCCTATCAGTGTATGTACGGTGTATATACGATCTCCGTCCTATCAGTGTATATACGGTGTATATATGATCTCCGTCCTATCAGTGTATATACAGTGTATATATGATCTCCGTCCTATCAGTGTATGTACAGTGTATATATAATCTCTGTCCTATCAGTGTATGTACGGTGTATATACGATCTCCGTCCTATCAGTGTATATACGGTGTATATATGATCTCCGTCCTATCAGTGTATATACAGTGTATATATGATCTCTGTCCTATCAGTGTATGCAGGGCTGGCCCAAGACATTGTGCTGCCTGGGTCCAAGAATGAAATGCTGTGCCCCCCCCCCCCCCCCTCAAAAAAAAAAATTCACATTGACTAAAAGGCCCCCTACATCCATTATTTTATATGATGATAATTAAAGCAAAAAATGTATCAGGAAGTCAGATTTACATGCAACAGTGGTGGTGGTGGGGGGAGGGGGGGTTCTGTCAAATGCAGCTGTGGTGGTAAGGGGGGTTCAGTCAGAGGTAGCGGTGGTGGGGGGGTTCTGACAGAGGCGGTGGTGATGGGGGGGTTCAGTCAGAGGCTGCGGTGGTGGTGGTGGGGGGGTTCAGTCAGAGGCAGTGGTGGTGGTAGGGAGTTCAGTCAGAGGCTGCGGTGGTGGGGGGGAGTAAAGTCAGAGGCTGCGGTGGTGGTGGTGGGGGGGTTCAGTCAGAGGCAGCGGTGGTGGTGGTGGTGGGGGGGTTCAGTCAGAGGCTGCGGTGGTGGGGGTGGGGGGGTTCAGACAGAGGCAGTGGTGGTGGGGGGGTTCATTTAGAGGCTGCGGTGGTGGGGGGGAGTTCAGTCAGAGGCTGCGGTGGTGGTGGGGGGGGGGTTCAGTCAGAGGCAGCGGTGGTGGTGGTGGGGGGGTTCAGTCAGAGGCAGTGGTGGTGGTAGGGAGTTCAGTCAGAAGCTGCAGTGGTGGGGGAGGTTCAGTCAGAGGCTGCGGTGGTGGGGGGGAGTTTAGTCCGAGGCTGCGGTGGTGGGGGGGTTCAGTCAGAGGCAGCGGTGGTGGTGGTGGTGGTGGGGGGGTTCAGTCAGAGGCTGCGGTGGTTGTGGTGGGGGGGTTCAGACAGAGGCAGTGGTGGTGGGGGGATTCAGTCAGAGGCTACGGTGATGGGGGGGAGTTCAGTCAGAGGCTGCGGTGGTGGTGGGGGGGGGGGTTCAGTCAGAGGCAGCGGTGGTGGTGGTGGGGGGGTTCAGTCAGAGGCAGCGGTGGTGGTGGTGGGGGGGTTCAGTCAGAGGCTGCGGTGGTAGGGGGGAGTTCAGTCAGAGGCTGCGGTGGTGGTGGTGGGGGGGTTCAGTCAGAGGCAGCGGTGGTGGGGAGGTTCAGTCAGAGGCTGCGGTGGTGATGGTGGTGGTGGTGGGGGTTCAGTCAGAGGCAGCGGCGTTGGGGGGGTTCAGTCAGAGGCTGCGGTGGTGGGGGGGTTCAGTCAGAGGCTGCGGTGGTGGTGGTGGGGGGGTTCAGTCAGAGGCGGTGGTGGTGGAGGGGTTCAGACAGAGGCAGTGGTGGTGGGGGGGTTCAGTCAGAGGCGGTGGTGGTGGAGGGGTTCAGACAGAGGCAGTGGTGGTGGGGGGGAGTTCAGTCAGAGGCTGCGGTGGTGGGGGGGTTCAGTCAGAGGCTGCGGTGGTGGTGGGGGTTCAGTCAGAGGCAGCAGTGGTGGAGGGGTTCAGTCAGAGGCTGCAGTGGTGGTGGGGGTTCAGTCAGAGACAGCAGTGGTGGAGGGGTTCAGTCAGAGGCTGCGGTGGTGGGGGGGGTTCAGTCAGAGGCAGCGGTGGTGGTGGGGGTTCAGTCAGAGGCAGTGGTGATGGGGGGGGGGTTAGTCAGAGACAGATGTGGTGGTGGGAATGGGATCAGTGGCACTGGCACTTACTTGCTTACAGTGTCAGTCGTGCCTCCAGCGATGCTTTTTCCAACATGGTGTCTCTGCTCACAGCAGAAAGCTCCTCCCCCTTCACGCTGTTGGCTGTCAGCTGGTCAGCTGACTTTCTCCTGCAGTTTCTGCCTCTTGTCCCGACAATGCATTTGTCTGCAGCAATGGGGGGGGAGCCGCGGAGAGGATGGGCGGGCAGTCCGCTGTGTGGGTATGGCAGCGAGTGCTCTGCCCTGGACTGGGACAAAAATTTGGCCCTGGACTTCATCCAGACCGGCCCACTTTACTCCAAACACCTGGTGTTGGCGCTTCAATCATCCCGGCACCATGGTTGTTATGGTGTCAGGATGATTGAAGCGCATTATTTCTATTATTACATTGTAATATAAAATTAAATAGTTCAACTCACCATAATGCAGAATCAGTGGGAGCCCTGAGCGTGTCACTTGCCACTGTTGCCTGCCACCAGATGCAGCATGTCACTTGCCACATCACTTGTCAGCAGATGCAGCTTATCACTTGCCATGTCACTTGTCAGCAGATGCGTGTCACTTGCCATGTCACTTGTCAGTAGGTGCAGTGTGTCACTTGCCACGTCACTTGTCAGCAGAAGCAGCTTGTCACATGCCACGTCGCCTGCTATCGGGTCGAAGGGGGCCCCATCAGATAGGCTGTACGGGACCCCATGATTTCTAACAGCCGGGCGGCACTTTCAGAGGGGTGGCAAACTCCCACCAGCCAGCCAGCTCGCTCCGCTGCTTATTTCATGGGGACTGAACGGGCCAGTAGATGCAGACGCCCGGTGTGTACTTTTAGTTCCTGGTTACGGTGGAACACTCGATGGGGCGGTCGTGATGTCATCAATGATGCAAGATGTGGGAGGCCATCATTTCCGTCCGCCCCATCGTGCGTTCCACCGTCACCAGGAACTAAAAGTACACATTGGTGCTCTGCATCTACTGTCCGTTAAATAAGCAGCGGAGCGGGCGTAACGGGCTTGCTGGCGGAATGTGCGGGAGTTTGCCGGCCCTCTGAAAGTGCCGTGCGGGACCCAAGGTCCCACCGTGTCCCATGGTAGGGCCAGCCCTAAGTGTATTTACAGTGTATATATGATCTCCGTCCTATCAGTGTATTTACAGTGTATATATGATCTCCGTCCTATCAGTGTATGTACAATGTGTACATGATCTCTGTCCTAGAACCTGCACCCTGTACATAGCTCATCCCAGAACCCTGCACCCTGTACATTGCTCATCCCAGAACCCTGCACCCTGTACATTTCTCATACCAGAACCCTGCACCCTGTACATTTCTCATCCCAGAACCCTGCACCCTGTACATTTCTCATCCCAGAACCCTGCACCCTGTACATTTCTCATCCCAGAACCCTGCACCCTGTATATAGCTCATCCCAGAACCCTGAACCCTGTACATAGCTCATCCCAGAACCCTGAACCATGTACATAGCTCATCCCAGAACCCTGCACCATGTACATAGCTCATCCCAGAACCCTGCACCCTGCATATAGCTCGTCCCAGATCCATGCACCCTGTATATAGCTCATCCGAGAGCCCTGCACCCTGTACGTAGCTCATCCCAGCACTCTGCACCCCGTACGTCGATCATCCCAGAACCCTACACCCTCTACGTAGCTCATCCCAGAAGCCTGCACTGAGCACTCTGTAGGCAGCTCATCCCAGAACCCTGCACTCTGTAGACAGCTCATTCCAGAACCCTGCACTCTGTAGGCAGCTCATCCAAGAATCCTTTCCTCTGTACATAGCTCATCCCAGAACCCTGCACTCTGTACGCAGCTCACCCCAGAACCCTGCACTCTGTATGTAGCTCATGCTAGAACCTGGCACTCTGTATGTAGCTCATCCCAGAACCCTGTACTCTGTACATAGTGCACTCCAAAACCCTGCACCCTTTTAGCCTTTTATTTAAATAAATGTGCTAGTGTTTGTATGTATCCATGAGACTCTTGCTTGAGGAACAATAATAAAAGCATATTTTATAGGTACAAGGAAGCCCGAGTTTTGTTTAATGACACCCCTTAAGCACCTCCCACTGTCAAGAGTTTGACCACACCCACATTTGCCACAACGCGCTATGCAAGGTTACTTCCTTCCTCAAGTGTCCCTTATTCTGAAGTTCGAAAGTTGGGAGGTATGATATAGATATAATATTGTCCATTATATTCATAAGAGATACACACAGGAACCTCTAAATCAACATAGAGAGACATATTAAGAACAAAAGCAAACATAAATGAACTTTCAATGAGCTGCATATTTACTATAACCTATCCACCTATCGCTGGTCATTGAACATCTCTATCTTGTCTTACATGTCAGTTTATCAAGTGCATATTGCCGAATATCAGCAGATTTCATGTACATAGTGCCATTTAGATCATTTATATGGTGTAAGATAGCTTCTATAAAGGATTTTTAAAGCATTATCCCAGAGATTTACATGGTGGGATACACTAATGTAATTAGCTAGAGCATGTTGCCACTCCTTTAACGAGAAGGATCTGGAAAAATCCCTTTCCCAGCTAAGCATCTGTGGGGATTTTGTGAATGGTTCTGAGTTTTGGAGATAATCATCGAACCAGGAGA
The DNA here is from genome assembly GCA_037952835.1 of Lithobates septentrionalis. Lineage (NCBI taxonomy): Eukaryota > Metazoa > Chordata > Amphibia > Anura > Ranidae > Lithobates > Lithobates septentrionalis. The sequence continues at coordinate 15,229 of JBBDGP010000502.1, forward strand.
TGCCCCTTTGATAGAATTCTGCTGATTTAAGTATTGCCACAGTTTGGCGCCTATTTCAATGCTTGAGGAGGGATGTGTGTGGTGAAAATTGCATAGTCGTAGGTGGGAGTAGGCAAGATTACCCACTGTTTGCTCTGTGAGGTCTTTGTAGGTGGTGAGTCCCCTTCTCAGCCACTGTGAGACATTTAACGAAGGTAAGAGATGCTTGTAAGCTCTCAAGGAAATATCTAGGGTTACACAAGGGTGTTTAGGGTTAGTATGATTCAGTATATACAGTTGTGCTCATCAGGGGCGTTGCTAGGGGGTGGCTTTTGGGGCTATAGCCCCGAATCTGGGGCCAATAGCCCCGAGTCTCTGCAGGGGTCCCCAAAGGGGAAGTTCTCTGGGGACCCTTATGTAAGTGGGGGATCTCTGGGGACCCTGATGCAAGGGAGAGGCTCTCTGGGGACCCTGATTTTAAGGCAGAGGCTCTCTAAGGACCCAGATTTAAGGGGGATACTCTCTGGGGACCCTAATGTAAAGGGGGGCCCTCTGGGTACCCTGATGAAAGGGGGAGGCTCTCTGAGGACTCTGATGTAAGGAGGAGGCTCTCTGGGGACCCTGATGTAAGGGGGGCTCTCTGGGGACCCTGATGTAAGGGGGGACTCTCTGGGGACCCTGATGTAAGGGGGGACTCTCTGGGGACCCTGATGTAAGGGGGGGACTCTCTGGGGACCCTGATGTAAGGGGGCTCTCTGGGGACCCTGATGTAAGTGGGGGGCTCTCTGGGGATATATATACACACACACGTATATTACTGTATATACATGTGTATGCCCGATCAAGATCTTTTGTAGACCTAGCAACGCCACTGGTGCTCATAAGTTTACATACCCTGGCAGAATTTATGATTTCTTGGCCATTTTTCAGAGAATATGAATGATAACACAAACACTTTTATTTCACTCATGGTTAGTGCTTGGCTGAAGCCATTTATTATCAATCAACTGTGTTTACTCTTTTTAAATTATAATGGCAACAGAAACTACCCAAATGACCCTGATCAAAAAATTACATACCCAAGTTCTTAATACTGTGTATTGCCCCCTTTAACATCAATGACAGCTTGAAGTCTTTTGTGGTATTTGCAGATGAGGCTCTTTATCTTCTCAGATGTTAAAGCTGCCCATTCCTCTTGGCAAAAAGCCTTCAGTTTCTGTAAATTCCTGGGCTGTCTTGCATGAACTGCACATTTGAGATCTCCCCAGAGTGACTCAATGATATTGAGGTCAGGAGACTGAGATGGCCACTGCATATTCTGCTGTAGCTAATGACAGGTCCACTTGGCCTTGTGTTTTGGATCATTGTCATGTTGGAATGTCCAAGTTCACCCCATGCCCTGCTTCCTGGCTGATGAATGCAAATTTTCCTCCAGTATTTTTTGATAACATACTGCATTCATCTTGCCAACAATTTCGACCAAATTTCTTGTGCCGTTGTAGCTCACACATCCCCAAAACATCAGCAATCCACCTCCGTACCTTTCAACATAGGCCTTGTTGACTCCTCTCCAAATGTAGCGTTTATGGTTGTGGACAAAAAGCAAAATTTTGGTCTCATCACTCCAAATGACTTTGTGCCAGAAGGTTTGAGGCTTGTCTCTGTGCTGTTTGGCGTAATGTAAGTGGGATACTTTGTGGCATTTGCGCAGTAATGGCTTTCTTCTGGCGACTCTACCATGCAGCCCACCTTTCTTCAAGTGCCTCCTTATTCTGCATCTTGAAACAGCCACACCACATGTTTTCAGAGAGTCCTGTATTTCACCTGAAGTTATTTGTGGGTTTTTCTTTGCATCCTGAACAATTTTCCTGGCAGTTGTGGCTGAAATTTTAGTTGGTCTACCTGACCATGCTTTGGTTTCAAGAGAACCCCTCATTTTTCACTTCTTGATTAGAGTTTGAACACTGCTAATTGTCATTCTCAATTTATTGGATATGTTTTTATACCCCTTTCCTGTTTTATACAGTTTAACTACTTTTTGCCGCAGATCCTTTGACGATTCTTTTGCTTTCCCCATGACTCAGAATGCAGAATTGTCAGTGCAGCACTGGATGAAAGATGCAAGGGTCTTTCAGGAATCCAGAAACACATTGACCTTTTATACACACACACTAATTACAAGCAAAGAGAATACAGGTGAGGATGGTTACCCTTAATAGCGATTCAAACCCCTTTGTGTCAACTTGTGTGCATGTTATCAGGCCAAAATCACCAGGGTATGTAAACTTTTGATCAGGGTCATTTGGGTAGTTTCCATTATGATTTAAAAAGAGTAAACACAGTTGATTGATAATAAATGGCTTCAGCCAAACACTAACCATGAGTGAAAGAAATGTTTTTGTGTATTTTTATTCATATTCTCTGAAAAATGGCCAAGAAATCATAAATTCTGCCAGGTTATGTAAACTTATGAGCACAACTGTATGTCCACGCCTCGATAGAAGCTAAAATAGAGGGGAGAGGGTTATTGGAGTTAGCAATGGAAACAGCTCCTGCCAGCAATAATGATTGTAGGTTGTGATTTAGTGTCATAGCGCGTTCGATATTCACTCATTGTTTAAACGCAGAAACCAGGCTTTGATTTCATCTAGTATGGTGGAAAAGTAGTAACTGCGAAGCATTGGGAGTTCCACTCCTCCAGGGATATGTCTAGCAATCTATTAGCTATAATTTTCAGATAAAGTTTTAAATCCGAATTGAGTAGAGAAATTGTGCGAAAATTTTGAGGGCGGTCAGGAGCCTTCCCTGGTTTAGGAAGTGTTACTTTGATTGCCCTGAGCATTTCTGGAGGAAAAGGAGCTAAGGTCGCAGCCCTATTAAACACTTTGTTTAGATGTGGAAGCAGTACTTCAGCAAATTCCTGATAATATTCTGCTGAGAATCCTTCAGTATCTGGGGATTTTCCTTTTGGCATGGTTTTAATAGCCAATAAAATGCCCTCATCTGATATGGGATGATTCAATGAGGTAAGCTGCTGGGGGGTAGTGATGGCAGGTTAAGATCTGTTAAAAATTCTGATATGTTATCTGATGAAGGTTGAGGCAACTCCGAATTGTCTTTTAAGTTATATAGACGAGAGTAACATGACTTAAAGCATTTGCTATTTCTTTAGGGTGAAAAATCATCTTTCCCGTAACGGGATGCATTAATGAGGATAGTTTAGATTGCCTGGCATTGAGGTAGTTGGCCAACAAACGCCTGGCTTTGTTACCTTGCGCATAATATGTAGCCTTAGAGGGTTTCATATTTTTTTCATGTTGTACTTTTGAGTAGGACTGATGTGGGATGGAAAAGAAGGTGTTGTCCTTTCCTGATGCATGCAGACATCTCCATGGGTCATATATATTATTGTCCTTTAAGAAGGTGGATAGAGTGTTCCTATGAGAGGTTTTCTTAAAAGTGGAGTTTCTCCAGGTCGTTTATGAACAAATTAAACAGGATTGGTCCCAGCACAGAACCCTGGGGGACCCCAATACCCACCCCTGACCATTCCAAGTACTCCCTATTTATCACCACCCTCTGAACTCACCCTTGTAGCCAGTTTTCAATCCATGTACTCACCCTATGGTCCATGCCAACGGACCTTATTTTGTACAGTAAACGTTTATGGGGAACTGTGTCAAATGCTTTTGCAAAATCCAGATACACCATGTCTACGAGCCTTCCTTTATCAAGATGGCAACTCACTTCCTCATAGAAGGTTAATAGATTGGTTTGGCAAGAATGATTCTTCATGAATCCATGCTAATTACTGCTAATGATACTGTTCTCATTACTAACATCTTGTAATATAGTCCCTTATCATCCACTCCAAAAATTTACATACTATTGATGTTAGGCAAACTGGTCTGTAATTCCCAGGGATGTATTTTGGGCCCTTTTTAAATATTGGTGCTACATTGGCTTTTCTCCAATCAGCTGGTACCATTCCAGTCAGTTGACTGTCATTAAAAATTATGAACAATGGTCTGGCAATTACTGGACTGAGTTCCCTAAGTGCCCTCGGGTGCAAGCCATCTGGTCCCGGTGATTTATTAACGTTAAGTTTCCCAAGTCTATTTCTAATTCTGTCCTCTGTTAACCATGGAGGTGCTTCCTGTGATGTGTCAGGAGGATAAACACTGCAGTTTTGGTTACTGAAGCCCCCCGATTCACTCGTGAAGAATAAATTCAATACCTTTGCCATCTCGCCATCCTTTGTAACCAGATGTCCTTCCTCATTCTTTATGGGGCAATATGGTCTGTCCTCCCTTTTTTACTGTTTACATACTTAAAGAATTTCTTTGGATTTTCATTTTGCTCTCCTCTGCTATGTGTCTTTCATGTTCAATCTTAGCTGTCCTTATTGCACCCTTACATTTCTTGTTGCATTCTTTATAAGGTCTAAATGCTGATGATGTTCCCTCAACCTTGTATTTTTTGAAGGCCTTCTCCTTTGCTTTTATATGCATTTTTACATTGGACTTAAGCCATCCAGGAGTTTTGTTCGCTCTTTTAAATTTATTACCCAATGGGATGCATTAGCTAATGCCCTTATTTAATATGCTCTTGAGACTTTACAACTCTCTTAAAGTGTAAGTTCACCTTTTCCCGATAAATCTGTAAGGTGAACTTACGCAGGACCTCCTCCTCGCCCCCCCCCCCCCTTTCTCTCTTCTTCCCCGCTGAGAGGACGAACTACGCGGGTTCTGATTGATCGGTACCGCCCATGTGACGGCACCGACCAATTAGAATGCTTCTAAGTGTCCCTCCTTGGGTACGCTTATGAGAAAATAAGCTCTGGGGATTTCTAAGCCCCGGAGTCGTGAGGCGGTTGTAGCAGGGCTCATAACGGGAGATCACTGCCATTCAGGTCAGTGGGACTGGGGGGGGGGGGGTCCTGTGTTAGTTCACCTTACAGATTTTTCTGTAAGGTGGAATTACCCTTTAAGGCCATGTGCATTCAGAGATATTATTTTCAGACCCATTTTTCTATTTTATCCATGAGGTGGAAGTTAGAGCCCTCTAGTGGTGAGATTATGCTAGGTGCTTCAAAGATGCTTATAAGGAAGGAGAAATGTACAGTTCTGGAGAACTTGTAGAACTTGTTGAGACGATTCTGAGTAGGATGTTGAAGCATTGAGTATATTTTCGATGTGGGTATCTTGGCAGGTAGTGGTGCAACAAACATAAAGAAAAGTCAAAAACCAACAACACCAGTAAATATAGGTGCAAACATTAGTGAAAAGATAAAAAAGGAACACAGATTGGCATTTCGCCATGCCATTAATTAGGGGGTTATCCTCCAAGAGCTGAGAGCATAGTCCCACTTATGGTTAATTAGAAAGGCCAAACGCAGAACTGCCACATTAACCACTTCCCAATTCCTTGTCAGGGGTAGCTACCATAGTTAAATTGTTAGAGATCCATTGATTTCTCCCTAAGTTTCGCCTTGTTTTACTTTTCTCTTCTACCACTAGGTGGTAGGGCACTTGGTTAGGCTGACCAGACGTCCCCGTTTTCCGGGGACAGTCCCCGGATTGGGGACGCTCTCCCCGGACTGAATATGTCCCCGGTTTTGTCCCCAGATTGGCGCGGCAGCAGCCATGGCACTATTTTCGGCTGCTTAGTCTCAGGCACTTCCGCATTTTAGCTCCGGGAGTCAGGCTGTAGCACCTGTTGCTGCCCGTCCCATCAGCAGTATCTGGCTCCTCCCTCACTCCGCCGCCTGTCCAATCAGACAATCCGCCTTGAATTGGTGTCCGCCCAACCCCGCCCACACTCCAACCCACTGCATGCACTGTGCTCAGCCTACTTGTGAAAACGAGCCTGAGAGGGGAGGCATAATTGGTGAGTGAGCCATCCGCTCCATGAACAGCTCTCCTCTCTCACCAGACCTCTTTGCTTCTCCCCCTTCTCATTCCGTTCTCCCCCTTGTGCAGACTGGGGGGGGATTGTGCAGACTTGGGGGGAAGATTGTGCAGAATGGGGGCGGGGTGTGTGCAGATAGGGGGGGTTTGTGCAGACTGGGGGTAGATTGTGCAGACTGGGGGTAGATTGTGCAGACTGGGGGGGTTGTGCTGACTGGCAGGTATTGTGCAGACTGGGGGGGATTGTGCTGACTGGAGGGGGATTTTGCAGACTGGGGGGGGTGGATTGTGCAGACTGGGGGGGGGGGTTGTGCAGACTGGGGGGGGGATTGTGCAGACTGGGGAGGGGATTGTGCAGACTGGGGGGGATTGTGCTGACTGGAGGGGGATTTTGCAGACTGGGGGGGTGGATTGTGCAGACTGGGGGGGGGGGGGGGTTGTGCAGACTGGGGGGGGGGGATTGTGCAGACTGGGGAGGGGATTGTGCAGTCTGAGGGGGATTGTGCAGACTGGGGGGGTGGATTGTGCAGACTGGGGGGGTGGATTGTGCAGACTGGGGGGGGGGAATTGTGCAGACTGGGGGGGGGGGAATTGTGCAGACTGGGGGGGGGGGAATTGTGCAGACTGGGGGGGGGGATTGTGCAGACTGGGGGGGGGGGAATTGTGCAGACTGGGGGGGGGGGGATTGTGCAGACGGGGGGGGGGGAATTGTGCAGACTGGGGGGGGGGGATTGTGCAGACTGGGGGGGGGGGGAATTGTGCAGACTGGGGGGGGGGAATTGTGCAGACTGGGGGGGGGGGGGAATTGTGCAGACTGGGGGGGGGGATTGTGCAGACTGGGGGGGGGAATTGTGCAGACTGGGGGGGGGGATTGTGCAGACTGGGGGGGGGGGATTGTGCAGACTGGGGGGGGGGGATTGTGCAGACTGGGGGGGGGATTGTGCAGACTGGGGGGGGGATTGTGCAGACTGGGGAGGGGATTGTGCAGACTGGGGGTGGATTGTGCAGACTGGGGGGGGGGGTGGATTGTGCAGACTGGGGGGGGGGTGGATTGTGCAGACATGGGGGGGGGGATTGTGCAGACTGGGGGGGGGGGGATTGTGCAGACTGGGGGGGTGGATTGTGCAGACTGGGTGGGAAGATTGTGCAGACTGGGGGGGTGGATTGTGCAGACTGGGGGGGGGGGATTGTGCAGATTGGGGGGGGATTGTGCAGATTGGGGGGGGATTGTGCAGATTGGGGGGGGGGATTGTGCAGACTGGGGGTAGATTGTGCAGACTGGGGGGTTGTGCAGACTGGCGGGTATTGTGCAGACTGGGGAGGGGGATTGTGCTGACTGGGGAGGGGGATTGTGCTGACTGGGGGGGGATTTTGCAGATTGGGGGGGAGGATTGTGCAGACTGGGGGGGAGGATTGTGCAGACTGGGGGGGGGGATTGTGCAGACTGGGGGGGGGGATTGTGCAGACTGGGGGGGGGATTGTGCAGTCTGAGGGGGATTGTGCTGACTGGGGGGGGGATTGTGCAGACTGGGGGGGGGATTGTGCAGTCTGGGGGGGGATTGTGCAGACTGGGTGGGGGGGTTGTGCAGACTGGGGGTAGATTGTGCAGACTGGGGGGTTGTGCAGACTGGGGGGATTATGCAGACTGAGGGTGAATAGTGCAGATTGGGGGGGGTCTGTGCAGACTGGGGGGAATTTTGCAGACTGGGCTGGGGGGATTGTGCAGACTGGGGGGAGGATTATGCAGACTGGGGGGAGGATTATGCAGACTGGGGGGGATTGTGCAGACTGGGGGGGGGGGGTGTTGGGCTGACTGGGGGACAGGGATTGTGCAGACTGGCAAACTGGGGGATTGTGCAGACTGAGGGGGGTTGTGCTCACTTGGGGGGGTTTGTGCTGACTGGGGGGGGTTTGTGCTGATTGGGGGGGATTTTGTAGACTGGGCTGGGGGGGGATTGTGCAGACTGGGGGGGGGGGGTTGTTCAGACTGGGGGGCTACACAGTTCTCTGGATGGTGGTATGAGAGGAGGCCTGTAATGTGCACAGTGCTCTGGACAAAATGTGAGAAATAATGTATATATCATACAATCATTCCATAAACACATACCACATACACTGCATATATCATTTGAGGAAAATATGCTTATCAAATCGTTTACCATTTGCCAATAAAAAATAAATTTAAAAAAATGTCCCCGGATTTCATTTTGAAAATCTGGTCACCTTACACTTGGTGGTACTAGGTATGAGAAGGACAACTCAAGGTCAGGTTATGGGTGTATGGGGTATCTCAGCCAATGGGCAGGGGTTTTCTTGAATCCCTTGGCCTGCTGGGAGAGCCTATATATATTTGGGTGGAGTCAGCTGATCTATGTTCTATGCCACCAGTACTGCCATCTGGGTGGATATGTGTCGTCTGCCCTTGGCTGCTAGGCCGGAGATTGGGCCTATCCTGGGGGCATCTGGCTGCCAGGCTATGTGAGGGCCTATCCAGAATTAAGAGGGCAGCGCAGGGTTGGGACTGCAGCTTGCAGTCCAACCAAAAGTGACAGTTCTGCCGGCCGGAGAACCTGTTGTGGTCAGAGGTAGAAGGGAAGCTGTCGCCACTAAGGGACCAACCACCTTTACCAGGGACCACAGTGAGTAATTGATGCAAGTATCAGAGCAACATTTTCACTGAACGGGCACGGTGGGGAATCAGGAAACTTCATGCAGTGATCAAGTCCGGGACCCAACCAGCGGAGGTGACGTTTGCAGAGCAGCCTTGTGTGTCAAGCTAGGGACCAAGCCGGTCAGCAGGGGTGAAGCTTAAAGGTATCTGAATTGCCAAGCTAGGGACGCGTGGGTGACGCTTGAGGGAGGTACCACCGCAAAAGCCTTAAAGCTGAGAGAACTGTTATGTTTGAATTAGGAACTGTTAAGTACTGTAGCCATGGGGGACAGCAAACCTGCACGTGCAGAAGTGGCACCTTGCTGGGGCCTTTCCCTGTATGGCTGTCCTCCTATTGAAGCCTCTGAGTCTTAGGGTTATAACCCTTCCTTACTCTACCTTACTCTACCTAAATAATAAAAAAAAAAAGATTTACCTAAGCCTTGGTTTACACAAATCCAACTTTGAATTTGTGCGACTTCACTTGAAATCGCACAATCTCAAAGCCGCATGTCAGTGCAACTTCAGGTGCGACTTGGCTGACATTTGGGCGACTTCATGCACAGATGTCTGTGAAAGTCGCACCTGAAATCACCAAAAGTAGCACAGGTGCTACTTTTTCAAATCAGTGCAGCACCACACAGTCGGCGTCGCACCGATTTGAACTGTTCCATTGCCAACATTAGGGCGTGACTTGTCATGCGATTTGGACCTGTCAAATTGCACTGGTGTGAACTGGGGCTGCATGGCCACAGGTCAGTGTCATTAGGCTATATAAGGTCTATGAAGTCATGAGCATCCCCTCCCCTTGGTGTACATGTACATTTAAACTAGGCGATGGGGGGGAGGGTCCAGAGACAGTGATAGCCAGCGCGGAAGATATTCCAGAGGGTAGTATTGGGGGCATTAGTGGTAGGTTAACCAAAGCACAAAAACACAAGGTGAGTATAGTAGCAAGTCCAAGTTGCAATCTTGAAACACCCAATACGAGGACAATATGCGACCGGTCTAAACTATGTGGCATGTTCACCAATGCCAGGAGCCTGGCGGACAAGATGGGTGAACTAGAGATACTGTTGTACAAGGAGGATTTGGATTTTGTGGGAATTTCAGAGACCTGGTTCAACAGCTCTCATGATTGGCTGGCAAACATTCAAGGGTATACCCTATACCGCAAGGATAGAGAGGGTAAAAAAGGGGGAGGGGTGTGCCTATATATCAAGAATAATGTACAAGTGAATGTGAGAGATGACATCACTGAGGGGGCTAGGGAGGAGGTGGAATCTTTATGGGTAGAGCTCCAAAGGGATGAAGCTAAGGGGAAAATAATACTGGGAGTATGCTATAGGCCCCCTAACCTGAGGGAGGAAGTGGAGACAGATCTCCTATCACAAATTGGATTAGCAGCAAGGATGGGAAGTGTTATCATAATGGGGGATTTTAATTATCCAGACATAGACTGGGCGGAGGGAACCGCGCATTCATTTAAGGCTCGCCAGTTCCTTAATGTCTTGCAGGACAATTTTATGGGTCAGATGGTAGACGCACCAACTAGAAATAAAACATTACTAGATCTACTGATTACCAACAATACAGACCTGATAACAGATGTGGAAATACGGGGCAATTTAGGTAACAGCGATCACAGGTCAATTAGTTTCAGTATAAATCACACAAATAGGAGACATGAAGGGAACACAAAGACACTGAATTTCAAAAGAGCCAACTTCCCTAAACTACAAACCTTGCTAAAAGGCATAAATTGGGATAAAATATTAGGAACAAAGAATACAGAGGAGAGATGGGTTTGCTTTAAGAGCATATTAAATAAGGGCATTAGCCAATGTATCCCATTGGGTAATAAATTTAAAAGAGCGAACAAACATCCTGGATGGCTTAACTCCAATGTAAAAATGCATATAAAAGCAAAGGAGAAGGCCTTCAAAAAATACAAGGTTGAGGGATCATCCACAGCATTCAGAATTTATAAAGAATGCAATAAGAGATGTAAGGGTGCAATTAGGATGGCTAAGATAGAACATGAAAGACACATAGCGGAGGAGAGCAAAAAAAATCCCAAGAAATTCTTTAAGTATGTAAACAGTAAAAAAGGGAGGACAGACCATATTGGCCCCATAAAGAATGAGGAAGGACATCTGGTTACAAAGGATGGGGAGATGGCAGAGGTATTGAATTTATTCTTCTCCTCAGTCTTCACGAGTGAATCGGGGGGCTTCAGTAACCAAAACTGCAGTGTATATCCTCATGACACAACACAGGAAGCACCTACATGGTTGACAGAGGACGGAATTAAAATTAGACTTGAGAAACTTAACATTAATAAATCACCGGGACCAGATGGCTTGCATCCGAGGGTACTTAGGGAACTCAGTCAGGTGATTGCCAGACCGTTGTTCCTAATTTTTACAGACAGTCTATTGACTGGAATGGTACCAGCTGATTGGAGAAAAGCCAATGTAGCACCAATATTTAAAAAGGGCCCAAAAAACATCCCTGGGAATTACAGACCAGTTAGCCTAACATCAATAGTATGTAAACTCTTGGAGGGGATGATAAGGGACTATATACAAGATTTTAGTAATAAGAATGATATCATTAGCAGTAATCAGCATGGATTCATGAAGAATCGTTCTTGCCAAACCAATCTATTAACCTTCTATGAGGAGGTGAGTTGCCATCTAGATAAAGGAAGGCCCGTAGACGTGGTGTATCTGGATTTTGCAAAAGCATTTGACACAGTTCCCCATAAACGTTTACTGTACAAAATAAGGTGCGTTGGCATGGACCATAGGGTGAGTACATGGATTGAAAACTGGCTACAAGGGCGTGTTCAGAGGGTGGTGATAAATGGGGAGTACTCAGAATGGTCAGGAGTGGGTAGTGGGGTCCCCCAGGGTTCTGTGCTGGGACCAATCCTATTTAATTTGTTCATAAACGACCTGGAGGATGGGATAAACAGTTCCATCTCTGTATTTGCAGACGATACTAAGCTAAGCAGGGCAATAACTTCTCCGCAGGATGTGGAAATCTTGCAAAAAGACCTGAACAAATGAATGGGGTGGGCGACTACATGGCAAATGAGGTTCAATGTAGAAAAATGTAAAATAATGCATTTGGGTGTCAAAAATATGAATGCAATCTATACACTGGGGGGAGAACCTCTGGGGGAATCTAGGATGGAAAAGGACCTGGGGGTCCTAGTGGATGATAGGCTCAGCAACGGCATGCAATGCCAAGCTGCTGCTAATAAAGCAAACAGAATATTGGCATGCATTAAAAGGGGGATCAACTGCAGAGATAAAACGATAATTCTCCCGCTCTACAAGACTGGCACGCACCTGGAGTATGCTGTCCAGTTCTGGGCACCAGTCCTCAGGAGGGACGTACTGGAAATGGAGCGAGTACAAAGAAGGGCAACAAAGCTAATAAAGGGTCTGGAGGATCTTAGTTATGAGGAAAGGTTGCGAGCACTGAACTTTCTCTCTCTGGAGAAGAGACGCTTGAGAGGGGATATGATTTCAATTTACAAATACTGTACTGGTGACCCCACAATAGGGATACAACTTTTTCGCAGAAGAGAGTTTAATAAGACTCGTAGCCACTCATTACAATTAGAAGAAAAGAGCTTTAACCTTAAACTACGTAGAGCGTTCTTTACTGTAAGAGCGGCAAGGATGTGGAATTCCCTTCCACAGGCGGTGGTCTCAGCGGGGAGCATTGATAGCTTCAAGAAACTATTAGATAATCACCTGAATGACCGCAATATACAGGGATATGTAATGTAATACTGACACATAATCACACACATAGGTTGGACTTGATGGACTTGTGTCTTTTTTCAACCTCACCTACTATGTAACTATGTAACTATGTGGCTGTGGAGAACGCCCTGGCTGCAGCTGATTGGACAGCACTGGGTCGGAGTGACAGCTTCTTTCTGGGTTTGTTTAGAACCTGAGCTCATCCCTGCTTGTAGTACCTATGGAAGGGCTCCTATGAACCATGCAATGAGAGCATTACTCTTCCAGTCCGCTCCATGTGACACAATGACATACACACATACCTCCCAACATTTTGAGATGGGAATGAGGGACACCTACTACCAAACGTATGTAGGCATAGGACACGCCCCCTGCCACACCCTCTTAAAGGAGAATTAGCCAAAAAAAAGGTTAACCAAATCCACAAGGGCTTTTTTTTACAACTACTATTCCTTTATGCTGGCTTTTGAAATTTACAAATGCAGCAATTTAGAAATTGGATGAAAGGTTTAGCACTGGGAAACACTTTTTGAAAGATAAAAGTGCATTTTATATACAACTATATACATCAGACCGAAATGAGGGACAAACGAGGAGGAAAGAAGGACAGAGGGACATTGCTCCAAATCAGGGACAGTCCCTCGAAATCAGGGACATTCGGGAGCTATGCATACACAGGGTGCTCTGACACTGTTATGTTTGTGCAGATTTTGGACCCTTCTGCTAACCTGACAATCTACTTGTGTTCACAGCACCATCTAGTGGCTGAAAAGGAGACACACAGCCCAGTCCTACTAGAAGGCTTGCAGGCAAGGATGCCACTCATACTGTATTCAAGTGGTCCAGCTAATAAAAGCATACATCAGGCAGGGCTGGTATCTTTCTAATAACCACCAACAGTGGGTTGCTTCCTCATTTCATATAGAATCTATTTAATAAATATGGTTGGTCTGCATCTGTGCTCAGGTACCTTCATGCAGTATGTGGCATGCAGCCATTAAACTTTTCTCAATGTGCCACCCTCCTCCTAGAAATGCAGCAGCAACAGCTCTAGTACATCACACAGCGTACACAATCAGTCACACTGAGCAAATATTGTTTTGAAGTAAATATTGTGCAGTGCTGGCGGGGTATATTGCATAACCCCAGTCATTGTAATATTTAAGATTGTTCTAATTTAGCTGATCAAGGTAATAATGATAATGCAGGTAGGGTGGAAATGTATGGTATAGATATCTCTCCAGTCTTGGACTGTACAGGAAACTGACTGCTCTAAAGCTGAACTATAGGCAGATATAAAAGGTGGAAATGAATACAACTCTAATCATGAAAACATCATTAATCAATTACCACCCAGGTCAATTATGACACTTCGCTACTACATGTAAAAATAATCATTTTTTTGCTAAAAATATTACTCAGAACCTCTAAACATTATATATAAGTTTTTTTTAGCAGAGACCCTAGTGAATAAAATGGCGGTCGTTGCAACTTTTTATCTTGCACGGTATTTGCACAGTAATTTTTCAAACGTGTTTTTTTTTTTTTTTTTGGAAATAAACTTTCATGCTTTAAAAAAAACAAAAAAAAAAAAAGTAAAGTTAGCCCAATTTTTTTGCATAATTTCAAAGATGATGTTACGCTAAGTAAATAGATACCTAACATGTCACGCTTTGAAATTGCGCACACTCGTGGAATGATGCCAAACTGCGGTACTTAAAAATCCCCATAGGCGACGCTTTAAAATTTTTTACAGGTTATCTGTTTAGAGTTACAGAGGAGGTCTAGCACTAGAATTATTGTTCTCGCTCTAACGTTCGCAGTGATACCTAACATGTGTGGTTTAAACATTGTTTACATATGTGGGCGCGACCTACGTATGCGTTCGCTTCTGCGCGTGCGGACGGGGGCGCTTTAAATTTTTATTTTTTATTGTTTGTTTTACTTTTATTTTTCTATTTTGACACTTTCTTTTTACTTTTTTTTTTTAATTACTTTTATTCCTATTACAAGGAATGTAAATATCCCTTGTAATAGGAATAGTGTGTGACAGGTCCTCTTTACAGTGAGATCTGGGGTCAATAAGTCCCCATATCTCACCTCTAGGCTGGGAAGCCTGAAAAAAAAAAAAAAAACTATCATGGCTTCCCAGCCGAGGCAGCATTTTTTCAAATGCAGAGGCTGGGCGTGACGTCATAACATCGCACCCGGCCTCTGAAAGATCATAGCGACGTCCTGGGTCATTTGGCCCTCCGGATTCTCTATGGTAAACTTCTGGCATGGACCAATTCCTTCTCCCTCTTGCTGAGCCAGGAGAAGCCTGTAAGAACGATCAAGCGGCTGAACAGCCACTATGATCGTTCTTATGGTGAAGGGAATCGCTGGCTCTAAAAGAAGATATCCAAATGATGTCTGTAGCTGCAGGCATCATTCAGATATCCCCACTTAAAGTTGACAACGTCATATGACGTTGTTGGGCAGGACGTGGTTAAAAAAATTTTTTTTTCAGAAACAAGCGGTGTAAGTAACTGAATGTGATCTGGAACTAGCCTCTTGCAATTTGTGTACAGCAGGGCTGGAGTGTGACAGGAAGAAGCAGCACAAGAGTCAGTTCATGTACTGACAAGGAACATGCTGATAGGAGGAGACACATCACTGTGCTTCTTCTCTTTTCATTGCTCAGTTACAGGCTGGGGCGGGTCCAGGACATACAGAGAGCACAGAAGAATGATTCTGGACATCAGACTGAGGACATCTAGTGGCAGAATAGAATAATGCGGAGGAAATCTCTGGATTGAAGGTGGGTATTGCAGCAGAAAGCTGTTTTTTTTTTTTATAGGCAATTCATTTTTGTTTTTTCTTTTTTTTCTTTTAAACATATCTGAACCCAAGAAAAAGAAGCAGAAATTCACACAGACTCCAAAATCTCATAGCAAGCCTTCACAGAAAAGTTGAGGCTGTTAAAGCTGCAAAGGGGTGGGGGTGCACTCCATAATTTTGCCTATGTTGCGGGAAAGGGATATACATACATTTCAATTACCCTCTATGCACAGGCATAATGATGGAAGAAAGAAAAATAATTACAAGTAATGGGACTTTTATTTACCTTAATGGTGTGGATGCGTTAAGAAATTTTTTTTAAGCCTTTAGGACTTTTTTATACTATTATAACACTGTAGAATAACTGGCCAGACAAGGGTTTTCTTCCCTTTTTTGTATTCACTCCCCCTGAGGGAAATACTTTTCCTATTCATAGAAGAAAAATGAAATGAATGCTTGTGCTTCCCTTACAAAGAAGCCGCTATCACAAAAAAACAACCTACGAGTTTAAATAGTATTCTTAAATGTGATATCTGAAACACCATGCATATAATACCTCCTGATTTATAGGTGTGTGCAGCCTATTGTATTAGGGTGTGCACCCTAAAGCTCAAACACGCGTGTGTGTGTGTGTGTCTCTACATACATATGACCCCGGGACATTGATCTTCCTGTCACCACAGTGAAAGAGAAGTGTGTAAACACTTCTCTTATGGCAGAGCCGGTAAGAGGGAGTTCTTTCCCATCTTCCTGCCGCCACACAGAGAGATAATGCTAATGCGCATGGGGTGGTTAGGGTGTGCCCAGGCACATCTGGCACACCCTGTGCGCACACTTATGTCCTGATTACAACCCTTACTCATTTACACAAACACTTTAATTTTTCAGTGGATTGGAATAGTATCCAGAAAGTTCAAAGAAGATTCCTGAAATCCATCATTTTATCTGGACACTAGAGTACCATCCTCAGTCTTTCTTCCACCACACATAAAGTTTCACACCCATATACCAAACCTGCAGCCTAAAAATAAGAGGACTACAAAGCCAAGCAAGGATATATACGAAATTTGTTGGACAGATTCTAGGGACAGAATGTCATATCCGTATCCCTATTGGGTCAATAGAAAAAGAATAAGAGAGAGTATCACTCTCTCATGGGGTGATGGGATTTTAACGTCACCATCCAGTGAGAGCGGTGATGCCAGAATCACTAAGTTGGTGATTTTGGCATCACCGCTCTCACTGGATGGTGACTCGCTTATGCTCTCTCTGATGTTGCCGTCGTCTTATTGTGAGTACCAAAAAGTTTTGGTGCGCACCCATACTGATTGTATGAATATTGTTAACATTGTAAATAAATTTATCTGATGTTGACTTGATACTAATGTTATCTTTTGAAACTTGGACATTGTTATAGATGCATGTTGAGCCGTCCCGAAGAAGCAGATAACTATTCTGCGAAACACGCTGTCTATTCGCATATACAAGCATCTGTTCAAGCTTTCTGGACTGAGTATCAACTGTGGTCAAATGTGTATATGATCGAATGTTATTAATGTATCATTTTTATATTTTGTAATAAATCTATATTTTATTAATACCCTTGTGGTTGTGCTTACCTCAATGACAGAAAAACAAAGCAAGCAGGGAGGAGCCACCAGAGAAGCTGCTACTGAGTCATCCAGCCTGCCTCAGTCAGGATTGAGTCACTCAACCCTGACCAAGAAAAATACACAGGCATGGCTGCCAGCAAAGCCTGACAATTTACCATATTTTTCCATGTATAAGATGCTATTTTTTCCTAAAATAATTGCCTGAAAATCAAGCGGCATCTTATACACGGTCAGTCAGCCTGGGAGACAGCCGCACAAGTGCGTCACTGCCCATAGCTTGTCAAACAACTTCCTCCAATCACGAGCCGTATGTTACTGACATCAGCTGGAGCTGGAGGTGAGGGGGGAAGTGGAGAGTGCGCAGATGCAACAGGGACCGGAGTGTTCTGAGCCCAAGATGTCAGAAAATAATACAAAAGCATTTATCTGTTTGGAGTTGTGGCCCCCCTCCTGAACCCCCACGAGCGGTATTGAGAGAGTGGTGTTGGAAGATCTTTTTCCTGAAGGCTTTTAAAACTTGTAGATCTGGTGAGTTCGATCCCCTAGGGGGAGAGTGTCAACACAGGGTGAAATTCTGCTGACCGGTGGAAGGCGCACACTGAGTTACGACTGTATTGTCACTGATGGACTTTTTTCTGAGCACTTCACAGACTCTCTACCTCTCTACTTGATTGTTTTTATGCGTAGTTGGCCGCATGATTTTATATATATATCTTTGCTCAACAATTAGCGCTGTTTGTAGTATATGTCTACCCGTCTGGTTTATATATACTATTGTCATTATTATATCCGTTAAAATCCCGTCACCCCATGAGAGAGAGTGATACAAAGCCAAGCAAATCTTTCTGTATATGGTGTGACTGTAATACATAGGATCCAAATGTACACACAGTCTTATGTCCCACTTATGGCATGATCAAGGCAATGCATAAGGGGATACCGCAGCCCCCTGTATGAGTGTCCTCAGCTCTGTGTCCGCAGATGTCACACAGTTTCAGTGTTCTCTGGTTCTTCCACTTTGCAAACTTCACTTTGGGAACCCTCCCATCTGAGCAGCACACTCCATACTGCAGGAGGCTGTCCATTGCCATCTCCTGTCCTGCTTGTTCCTGAGCTCAGACAAACTCCGTGTTCAAGTCCTCTATCATCCAGCTTGATCAGTACTACTTCTCAAATAGTAACACAGAGCTTTATTAGATAGTTAAAAGGCTACTCACAAACAAGAGGAGTTCTTGCACATGAGGGAGATTTACTAAAACTGGAGCACACAGAATCTGGTGCAGCTCTGCATAGAAACCAATCAGCTTCCAGGTTTTACTGTCAAAGCTTAATTGAACAAGCCGAAATAGAAGCTGTGTGCACCAATTTTAGTAAATCTACTCCATTGAGTCCAATGTCCCTGGGTACACTGCAAAAGGGTGGGTGGCTCTCTATTTGTGGTTTTCAAGTGTTACTGGCGCTCCACACAGTACATTCAGCACTCTATCACACTCAGTGCATTTCAATGGTTCTCCATCTTTATCAGAAGTGGAGGACTGAGCAGTCTCACTTCCTTTAACCTCTCAATTAATTGCCCCACCCTGGCCATTAATCCATTGGGATTGATTTACTAAACTGTAGAGTGCAAAATCTGGTGCAGCTCTGCATAGAGACCAATCAGCTTCCAGATTTTTTTTTTGTCAAAGCTTAAATGAACAGGCTGAGGTTAGAAGCTGATTGGCTACCATGCATAGCTGCACCAGATTTTGCACTCCAGTTTTAGTATTTTCTGGAAATTTTATAGATAGGCAACTCCAATCCTCATATTGATTAGTGGTTCTAAATTAATAACAACTACTGCAGTAGGGAACAGACACAAAAAGATACACTCAGCATCCTTCCAAATTACTGTTCTATTTATTCAATGCAATTGAAGTTTTTTATACACATGATTACGTAGGTATGACATTAATATTACAATTGTACTTTTATGGTAGCAAGGGGCGTAACATTGAGAAGCTAAATTCTAATCAAGACTTGAAAGAATGCAAACATGTAATGAAAATATTATTAGTGCTGTGAGTGCAGTGTGCAACACATAGGCAAAGCATATAACCATAAAAGATAAATCCTTACTGACCTAATTTAGGAATCATTTGAAAACAGACGTTTGTTGTCTCCAATGTTTCGCCATGTGCCGCTGTAAGTAAAATGGGGCAATGCTAAACTAAAAAGCATACTTGTAAAATATGGGTCCTGAAGTAGCTACGCAATCCAGCTAAACGTGTTGACCCTTGGAGGATTGCGCTACCAACACACTTCAAGCTTATTCAATATAAATACAATTTAGGTGTTGGAAGGGCTATGTATCATATTACGGCACAATCCTTTTTGATGTTTTATCATGTTATGTAACTTTTACAGTTTCCTGACATTTTAAATTGTTAAAAATAAAACTATGTATTTTAAACCATAATGATTTTTGTCTCGTGTCATGCCATTAAAGTCCAGTACTAGCAGGATACTTTCCTGTTACTCTCTTCCTCCCTTTTTATTCCAAAACATAAATTACATTGGATGAATTACAAAAATAAGAGTTGTACAGTTTTGAATGTTATATTGTGCTGGTCAAATGAAGGATACTTGAAACCTGGTGCAGCTCTGCCTGGTAGCCAATCATATTCTAACTTCAGCTTGTTCAATGAAGCTTTGACAAAAAAAACAAACTTGAATCTGATTGGTTTCTATGCACAGCTGCACCAGATTTTGCACTCTCCAGTTTTAGTAAATACCCTGTTACATAGTTACATGGTTTTTAGTATTTTTGCATGCAAAACAACACCTACACCTTCTTAGTGCCTTCTTTTTTTTTTCTGAGTTCTGAAAAGAGCCTTTGGGTTGTGTATGGGGGTGATGAGGATACTGTTGGTGTGTGTCTATGCCCTCTCCATGGCTGCGGTGTGCTAGCTGTATGTCTTTGGACATGATGGTGACCTTCTTGGCGTGGATGGCGCAGAGGTTGGTGTCCTCGAAGAGTGCTATGAGATAAGCCTCTGCGCTCTCCTGCAGAACCATGATGTTGGAACTCTGAAAGTGCTGATCAGTCTTAAAGTCCTGGACGATCTCGCAGACAAGGCGCTGGAAGTGCAGCTTGCGGATGAGCAGCTCAGTAAATTTCTGGTAGTGGCGGATCTCTCAGAGAGCCGCAGTGTCAGGCCTGTAGTGGTGAGGCTTCTTGACTCGGCCAGTGGCCAAGGAGTCTTTAGTGACCAGCTTTCCTGCTGGTAGACTTGAGAGCGATCTGCTTGGTTCTCGCCATTTTCACTTAACTCTTTGCTGAAACAGCGAATATGCAGGGCCTTCTTTTTTGACAAGATGGTTCTTAGGAGAGGGCTTTCTTCCACCTTAAGATTAGGTTCTTTCTTAGGTTTCACAGGTAATAAGAATTTGAAGACCAGATCTCTCCTCAATAGAGGACAATGGGGTCAATTCACTAAGAGATAAATGCCACACTCATGCAGTATTTATCTCAAATGTAGTCAATTCTTTAAAAAAAACGTGCATTATTTACCAAATGCGTTAAATATTTATGTTTTGCAATATTTAGCACTTACATTTTGTGGGTTTTTTGGCTTTTTTTTCACAATTTGTTTCTTTTTTGCAGGCTAACACTGCACCAGAAGGCACCCAGAAATATTGTGAAATTATGAAAACATTCTACAAAATGATCTCCCTCTGATGAAATTTTACAATTTATTTTCATTCCAGAGCTCAGAGGAGAACATTTTAACACTGATACATTGTTGTATACTTTTCATTTCCTGGCCAGTGCAAAGTTCTTGTTGTTTTGTACATTTTTAAAATACCGCCAGCAAACTCCAGGTTATAAATAACGAATGTGTGTTTTTTAGTGAATTGACTTTAAAGGGTATTAGTTCACCTTTAGGCCCCTTTCACATGTGCGGATCCATTTTCAGACATCCGCCTGCTCAGCAGGGATCGCTCCGTTGATCCCCACTGAGCCGGCGGATGACAAGTCCATCTTTACACACTGTGCAGAAACGGACCTGTCAGATCTCCGCTCTCCTCTCTGGGGGGATGGATGAAAAAGGACCGCCTGTCCGCTTTCATCCGATCCGCCAGTCGGATGGAAAATAGGGTTTCCATCCTTCTGGATTTAGCGGAGGGGATCTGATCAGGGCGGATTGGATGTCAGCGGACATGTCACCGATGACATCTGTCGCGCCATAGAGATGTATGGAGCGTCCGTTCAGGTCCACCTGAAAAACTGACAGGGCGGATCTGAACTGGCCGCACGTGTGAAAGGGCCCTAACAGAAAATCTGTACAATGAACTTACACTGGACCCCCCTCCCCATCCCCCCCCTGTTCCCGCTGTACCTGAGTCCCGTGATCAACCACTGTCAGACATCAGGTCCGGGGATTTGAAATCCCTGTGGTTTAATATCCTATTCGTAAGGGTTTGTATAGGAGGCATGCTAATTGGTCAGCGCTGACCAATCAGGACCCGCCTAGCCCGTCTTGTCAACGTTGGAGAAGAAGAAAGAAAGCCGCAGGGATTTCAAATCCTTGGACCGGTAAAGCAGCAACCAGATGTCTCCTAGCGGGTGATCGCAGGACTCAGGTACAGCGGGACCGGGGAGGAGGAATTGGGAGAGGGTCCAGTGTAAGTTCACCTTACAGATTTTTTGTAAAGCTGAACTTACACTTTAATGATTTATCTCATTTTTTTGCGGTATTTATCTCACATTTGACATTTTAATGAATTTTGATGAATTGACTCCTTTATTATCTCATGCCATGATTCTGAAAAAAATGAGTCACGTGACCTTCATATTCCATGCAGTAACCTTTAGTGAATTGACCCCAATATCTAATGATTTTGATGATTTTTACATTGTTTTCAATATAATGTAATGATGCAGAGCAGGGCTTCGTTCCTTTTTTTTTCTTTTTCAGGAGTGCTTTGTCTTTAGGAAGTTGGTCTCTATCAGCAAAGTTATATGCCTCCTCAATCACACTTTAATCGTCCTTTTTTCTGCAAAGCTACGTTTTACCGTTCACAAAACTGTCAAAATGCAAAGCCTCCAGTTTATTGTTTCTGCAAACTTGAGAGCGCCTTTATTATTTGACAGTTTTATGAGGAATGCACTATTATTACAATGTAAAGCAGACATAGACTCAGGCAACATTATTCTTTCAACAGTTTGAGACAAATCAGCGGTAAGCGATATAGCATTAAGAGCTTATACACGCTTGCGGCAGCCCTTGTCACCCCACTGAAAAGTGACCTGTTTGGGATCGTATTCCGGAGAGTGGCTGACAGGCAGCTCAGAGGTGATATGGCACCTCTTCACTGCCTGTTTTAACCCTGAAAACCCCACACTGAAAAGCACACAAAAAGACATGGATGAGCGAGTTTGGGGTGGAGGAACTTGACTGGCCTGCACAGAGTCCTGACCGCAACCCAATAGAACACCTTTGGGATGAATTAGAGCGGAGACTGCAAGCCAGGCCTTTGTGTCCAACATCAGTGCATGACCTCATAAATGGGCTTCTGGAAAGATTGTCAACCATTCCCATAGACACACTCCTAAACCTTGTGGACAGCCTTCCCAGAACAGTTTAAGTTGCTTTAGTTGCAGAGGGTGGGCCAACTCAACATTGAACCCTACGGACTAAGACTGGGATGCCATTAAATTTCATGTACGAGTAAAGGCAGACGTCACAATACTTTCTGACTTTTTATTTTTTTGCATATTTGTCACACTTAAATGATTCAGATCATCAAACAAATTTTATTATTACACAACGATAACCCGAGTAAATACAAAATGCAGTTTTTAAATGATGGTTTCATTTATTAAGGCAAAAAGCTGTCTGGCTTTATGTGAAAAAGTAATTGCCCCCTAAACCCAATAACTGGTTGTGCCACCCTTGGCGGCAACAACTGCAATGAAGCATTTGCGAAAACTGGCAATGAGTCTTTCACAGAGGAATGAAGAAACTTGCAGAGCTGTGAATAGACAAGCTCTCTGCTTATCGGTCACTAAGTTCCCTCCCTGACACAAATTTCCAGCTGCTTTTATCTCGTGTGTTGGAGAACTTGTCAGAAGTTATCATGCAGATAACAGAGGAACGGAGCAGCAGAAAGACACGGCACTCAGAGCTTTGGAGAGAGATAAGTAAACACGGCAGATATATGTGCCCAGGTCAGATTTCATGAATGGTGTTTACAACCACTTTCCATTTCAGCCCCAGAAGGAAAGATTTACACCAGGCCATTTATTGCGATATACTGCGTTGCTTTAACTGACAATTGCGTGGGCGTGCAACGCTGTACAAATAGAACTTTCTTTTGGTGGTATTTGATCACCTCTGCGGCTCCTATTTTTTGCGCAATAAATAAAAAAAAAATTATTCTTCATCAATTTAGGCCAATATGTATTCTTCTACATATTCCCAAAAAATCCCAATAAGCTTATATTGATTGGTTTACGCAAAAGTTATAGCGTCTACAAAATAGGGGATAGATTTATGGACTTTTATTTTTTTTTTTATTGTTTCTACTGGTAATGGCGCCATGGACTCATGCATTGGCTCCCCCACTGTGCAGGGGGCACACGCGTGCGCACGACCACAGTGTCTAATGCATGAAACAATGCACAGGTTCATAATAGAGCCACCCTGCGCAGTAAATATAAGCGGTGGGTGGTCTTTAGCTGGTTAAAGTAAACCTGTGCCTGGGTCACAAATCTGATTGCATAGATTTATAAATTGTATGGCAGGTAAAACAGTTCACATGTGTACTCCTTGCCTGGAGTTCAGCGCCAGAGGTTGCTGTCCTCCTATTATATTAAAACAAGCAAGAAGTAAAATCCAGTACTGGTATGCTAATATTGTCGAGGATCAGTCATACTGTTTCCTCCAAAATTATCAGCTAATAGGCAATCAAGTATTATTTGGTACGCCGCGTTTGTGGCGTCTTGATAGTGCTTATTAAATATGGATTACATAAAGAAAATGTACAAATCACATTCGTTCTTGCTCTGAATCCAGTCCATGAAGTGAGTATTAAAGCTAATACTAAGCCTTTTAATCCATCAATTTGTTTATGGAAGGTTGCTAGCTATTACATCCTTGGTAAGTAAATCCAGTTTCAGTATGTGGATAGAAATATTGCTCCAGCAATCCATGCTGAGTTTTCTATATAAATGCAGTGGGGGAAGTTCTTCTGAGCATGTCATTACATTAAACACATTTAAACTTAAATTATTTTTGCTCTTACACATTTTAACCACTTCAGCCCTGGAGCATTTGGCTGACCAAAGATCAGAGCACTTTTTGCGATTCGGCACTGCGTCGCTTTAACTGACAATTGTGCGGTCGTGCGACTTGGCTCCCAAAAAAATTGACGTCCTTTTTTCCCCACAAATAGAGCCTAATTTTGGTGGTATTTGATCGCCTCTGCGGTTTTTATTTTTTTCGCTATAAACAAAAAGAGAGCAACAATTTTGCAAAAACGCATTATTTTTTACTTTTTTCTATAATAAATATCCCCAAAAAATATATAAAAAAACATTTTTTCCTCAGTTTAGGCCGATACGTATTCTTCTACATATTTTTGGTAAAAAAAATGGCAATACATGTATATTGATTGGTTTGCGCAAAAGTTATAGCGTCTACAAAATAGGGGATAGATTTGTGGTATTTTTATTATTATTATTTTTTTTTACTACTAATGGCGGCGATCTGCAATTTTTATTGTGACTGTGACATTGTGGTGGACATATTGGACACTTTTGACGCTATTTTGGGACCATTGACAGTTATACAGCGATCAGTGCTATAAAAATGCACTGATTACTGTATAAATGTCACTGGCAGGGAAGGGGGTTAACACTAGGGGTGATCAAGGTGTTAAATGTGTTCCCTGACTGTCTGTTCTAACTGTGGGGGAATGTGAATGCCTGGGTGAGGAGACTGATCGGTGTTCCTATATACTAGGAACACACGATCAGTCTCCTCTCCCCTGACAGATTGTGGATCTGCTCTCTAATGAGCGATCGCGTGTGCCTTGCGGACATTGCGGCCGCCGGGCACGCACATCAGCTCCTCTGTGATGCGGCGGGCGCCCCCTATACCACCGGGAAGCCGAGGACTTCATATGACGCCCGCCCAGGATGGGAGATCCCATCTGTGGACGTCATATGACAATGGGCGGGTAGGGAAGTGGTAAAGGGCCTGTAGGAGCTTGCGCCAAGGGGTGAATATACCCATAGTGAGCCTCCAGGACAGAGATGGCCTCCTCCCCTCCCCTTTTTTTACTCCTCTTCTCTTCCTTTCTTTTTTTCTCTTACCTTTTCATCTTTCTTCTGACCCTCTCTGCCTTAGAACTGCCTTTTTGCCCACAAGTGAGAGCGGTACCTCTTTTTGGTCCCATGGATGACTATATTGTTTTTTTATAGTTCAAGGGCCCTTTTTGGAAACGAATCGCATCACAGTTCCAGGCAGGGCTCTGATAATTGATCATCTAACAATTGGTTGAACTAGATGGACTTGTGTCTTTTTCAGCCAGAATAACTATGTAATTCAATGTTTCTTGGATCAATTGTCTTTCATTTCTACATCAATATTTTAAGTTCAATATCTGCGGAGGAAAACTCATTTTGAATTTGTTCATGTTTTTCGCACATCTTTGTGCTTTGTAATTGACTACTTCTCTTATTGTTTCTAATAAAATTCAAGTGAAAGAATTGGTTAAGCTGTAATATAATCAATGTTTGCTTTACCGCTTTAAGTACAGCATAACTAAATTGCCATTTTTCCAAAAGCCGAATAGTCATAGTACCTTGCTCAGTAGCACAAAAAAACGATACCTCCCACTTCCCTGTTCGCTCCAGGCTTAAGAATCCTGTGCTGCCATATGTTATTGTTAGCCGGTGGCTTCTTCCTACTTTTTGGGGCTGGCCCACCTGTGACATCTGTGGCAAATATTACATAGTTAGTCGGCTTGAAAAAAGACACAAGTCCATCTAGTTCAACCAATAATAAAAAAAAAAATTATACAATCCCATATACACAATCCTTCACCCAGTCGATCCAGAGGAAGGCAAAAAACCCCAGCAAAGAATGATGCAATTTGCTCCAGCAGGGGAAAAAATTCCTTCTTGATCCCCAGAGAGGCAATCAGATTTTCCCTGGATCATTTTTCCCAATAAATCTCAGTACCCAGTTATATTATGTACATTTAGGAAAGAATCTAGGCCCTTTTTTAAAGCTTTCTTCTGAGCTGGCCAGAACCACCTCTGGAGGGAGTCTATTCCACATTTTCACAACTTTTACTGTGAAGAAACCTTTCCATATTTGGAGATTAAATCTCTTTTCCTCCAAACGTAAAGAGTGCCCCCTTGTCCTCTGTGATGACCTCAAAGTGAATAACTCAACACCAAGTTCACTATATGGACCACTTATGTACTTATACATGTTGATTATATCCCCCCTTAATCTCCTCTTCTCAAGAGGGAATAGATTCAGTTCCTCTAATCTTTCCTCGTAGCTGAGCTCCTCCATGCCTCTTATCAGTTTGGTTACTCTTCTTTGCACTTTCTCCAGTTCCTCAATATTCTTTTTGAGAACTGGTGCCCAAAACTGAACTGCATATTCCAGATGAGGTCTTACTAATGATTTGTACAGGGGCAAAATTATATTTCTCTCCCTGGAGTCCATACCTCTCTTAATACAAGAAAGGACTAGGGATGAGCTTCGAGTTCGAGTCAAACTCATGTTCGACTCGAACATGGGCTGTTCGCAAGTTCGCCGAACAGCAAACAATTTGGGGTGTTCGCGGCAAATTCGAATGCCGCGGAACACCCTTTAATAGTCTATGGGAGAAATCAAAAGTGCTAATTTTAAATATTCATTGGTATTGTCATAAAAAGTGTTTGGGGACCCGGGTCCTGCCCCAGGGGACATGGATCAATGCAAAAAAAAGTTTTAAAAACTGACGTTTTTTCGGGAGCAGTGCTTTTAATAATGCTTAAAGTGAAACAATAAAAGTGCAATATCCCTTTAAATTTCGTACCTGGGGGGTCTCTATAGTATGCCTGTAAAGGGGCGCATGTTTCCCGTATGTTTCCCGTGTTTAGAACAGTCTGACAGCAAAATGACATTTCAAAGGAAAAAAGTAATTTTAAACTACCCGCGGCTATTAATGAATTGGCGGTCCGACAATACACATAAAAGTTCATTGATAAAAACGGCATGGGAACTTCCCACAGGGTAACCCCTAACCAAAATTTAAAAAAAAAATACGTGGGGGGTCCCCCTAAATTCCATACCAGGCCCTTCAGATCTGGTAGGGATATTAAGGGGAACCCCGGCCAAAATTTTCCAAAAAAAATGACGTGGGGGGTCCCCCTAAATTCCATACCAGGCCCTTCAGGTCTGGTATGGATATTAAGGGGAACCCAGGCCAAAATTTTATAAAAAAACGGTGTGGGGTCCCCCCAAGAATCCATACCAGACCCTTATTCGAGCACGCCACCTGGCAGGCCGCAGGAAAAGAGGGGGGGGCGAGAGAGCATCCCCCCCTCCTAAACCCTACCAGGCCACATGCCCTCAACATTGGGAGGGTGCTTTGGGGTAGCCCCAAATCACCTTTTCCCCATGTTGATGAGGACAAGAGCCTCATCCCCACAACCCTGGCCGGTGGTTGTGGGGGTCTG
Source organism: Lithobates septentrionalis (assembly GCA_037952835.1). NCBI lineage: Eukaryota > Metazoa > Chordata > Amphibia > Anura > Ranidae > Lithobates > Lithobates septentrionalis. The sequence goes on from JBBDGP010000502.1 coordinate 42,708, forward strand.
CGGGCGGGGGGCTTATCGGAATCTGGAAGCTCCCTTTAACAAGGGGACCCCCAGATCCCGGCCCTCCCCCCCTGTGTGAAATGGTAAGGGGGTACAAAAGTACCCCTACCATTTCACTAAAAAACTGTCAAAAATGTTAAAAATGACAAGAGACAGTTTTTGACAATTCCTTTATTTAAATGCTTCTTCTTTCTTCTATCTTTGTTCGGTTTCTTCCTCCATCTTCTTCTTCTTCTGGTTCTTCCTCCGGTGTTCTCATCCAGCATCTTCCTTCGCTGCGTTGGCGTCTTCTTCCCTTCTTCTCTTCGGGCCGCTCCGCATCCATAATGGCATGGAGGGAGGCTCCCGCTCTTCTCTTCATCTTCTCTTCATCTTCTTCTCTTCTTTTTCTTCTCTTCATCTTCTTGTCTTCATCTTCTTTTCGGGCTGCTCCGCATCCATGATGGCATGGAGGGAGACTTTCACTGTGTGACGTTTCTCCTCTTCTGACGGTTCTTAAATAACGGGGAGCGGGGCCACCCGGTGACCCCGCCCCCCTCTGACGCATGGGGACATGACGGGACTTCCCTGTGGCATTCCCCGTGACGCCACAGGGCATGGATCTAATGTCACACACTGCAAAGCATAGAGCAGAGAGTGGAGTGTAATATAAGACCATAAGTTGTTCCTGTGTAGCCGCGGCCCTCTGTCTTCTACATGCCATCAAAGTCCAGAATTTACATATAATTTCTGAGCTTCAGAAGGTAAGGGGTGGGGATCTGATGTCACACACTGCACAGCATAGAGGAGAGAGCTGAGTGTAATATGAGTCCTGAGTCGAGGGAAAGGACACCCCCCTCTTTATAGTCTCATAGGGAAACGCGCATAGGTGAGGTTATCAGTGAACTTCTTTGGGTTGGGTAAAGGGGAGAGGACTGTCCCCCGGGATCCTGTGGTGTCTGGATACCCTGTCAGAGGTAACTCATGCAGACAGTAGAGGGAAGAGAGAGCAGATAGGAACCACACTGTTTTAGATAGAGGCAAGTACACACTATAGAGGGGAATGCTTTGCTCATTTTTCATTTCAGAGATTTCCAACCACTTTAAGAAATACATTGGGGGGAAGTTTACTAAAACTGGAGCAGACAGAATCTGAAGCAGCTGTACATGGCAGCCAATCAGCTTCTATCTTCAGCTTTTTCAGTTAGATTTTGAAAATGAAAGATTGAAAATGAAAGAAGCTGATTGGTTTCTATACACAGCTGCTCCAGATTCTGGCGGCTCCAGTTTTAGTAAATTCCCTTCCATTGTCAGATTTAATACTTATGGATGATGTCACATACTAAGCAGGCTGAGCCCCTCCACTTCCTGCTGAAAAGTTGCTTGGGTCAATGCCAGTGGCCAACTACTGTAGAACACAAGTTAAAATGTCTAGCCAAAAACTTTTTTTCAGTTTTAGATTTAAAGTGAGGCGGGATTAGAAATCTTGCCTGGTTTTACTGCTGTCCAGGGATCCATTAAACAGATTTCCCCTCACTTCCTGTCCTAATAACAGACACCAGACAGGAAGTAAATGGAAATCTCCAAAAGGTTTACTGAAAAAGATAAAAATTGGACGGGTTCTAGACTTCCCTTACTTAACTAAAAATGTTTTTCTTTTTGTCTGTGTTGCTCTTGGTGAGTTCCCATCTCATCCTGTCTGGTAAATTGTTGTCAATGGGAGAGGAAGTGATGGAACATCTCTAGTGCTTAGCCGAGTTCTAACACTTTCCGACTCTAGCAATTTTACGCTGAAGTGGGGTTTTATAGTAGCACCTTGGTAAATAAGGCTAGGTTCACATTAAAACACTGTTGAGGAAACCCACGATCTGTGCATATTTCCTGCACCACGATCAAAATGCACCAGCACACCAGGATCTCCAAAAATGGGTCCATAACTTTAATCAGCGATTACATAATTACAACAGAAATCAATGTTTTGGAGCCACGCAGGACCCCTTCATCAGGCAGAGGCCTGATAAAGGGGTCCTGCGTGGCTCTGAAACATTGCATTCTGGTTTTATTCTGTGATCGCTGATTAAAGTTTTGAACCTATTTTTGGAGATCCTGGTGTGCTGATGACATTACTTCCAATCATAAGTTAATAACACCCCAAATGCAGGTCACAAACACACTGTGTTTGCCTACACCGGATTGCATGATACAAAAGTACTATGTGATCCGATTGCAGTTCATTTCCAAAAGCATGACTCGGTTGAATTGATGATAGGCAACTCCTATCCTCATATTGATTAGTGGTTCCAAATTAATAATAACTACTGCAGTAGGGAACAGACACAAAAGATACGCTCAGCATCTTTCCAAATTACTGTTCTGCCTTATTATGACGCAATTGAAGGTTTTTATGCACATGATTACGTAGGTATCACATTAATATTACAATTGTACGTTTATGGTAACAAGGGGCGTTACATAGGCAGGCTTATTCTAATCAGGACTCGAAAGAATGTAAACATTTACTGAAAACATTATTAGTGCCGTGTGCACAGTGAGGGCAGTGTGCAATACATACAAAATACAATACAATTATATACAGAACGTACAAATTTCCATTACAGTCTCCCCTCTTTTGATCAATATTTTGATCACTAACTACACCTGCTATCACCTTTAACCTGGAACCTCCACACGCTTAGGTGGAGGTAGTCCTGGCCAAAGAGGCAAAAAAAAAAACTCCATTGTGGAGAAAATAATAGCTGAGCAACTTTTTCATTACAAAATGACTTTTCATTGTGAAAAACAAATGATTGATAAGACATATTTACAGAGTACTGGCTGTACACTCCTGGGCCAGAATGGCCTTCTAGCTGAATTGTTGGCATGCTGACTTATCAGCATATGTAAACACAGACAATTCTACATAAAATGGAAGACGTACAAAAGACAAATATGACTTCAACATGGCTAAACTACTTTTCAAATATATATATATCCCTTACAATTAAAGTAATTGAATCAAAAAGTACCCTAGACTGTGATCACAAGAGGGAAACAAATCAAACACAGAGATTTCTTTAATTTAGTCATTTTTGCAGTGTCTGGTGTGGATCCAGGTGACTTTTCCTTCAAGTTTTGCAAAAACTGTACATGAAATAGATGCTGTATTGAGTCTCCAAACATTTCCTTATATATAAATGTCTCTTAACAATCCAAAAGTCACCTGGCTTTAGTTTTAGATCCTTCCAAACTTTTAGGATCTGGAATTAGGGAGAAAACACATAAATTAGTTTGTCAAAAACCTTAAAAGATCAGCAACTTTCTCTGTGAGATCCAAATGGAGGACTTCAGCTGCTGAGACAAAATATAAGCAAGTGAGTAACACACTCCCAAACCAAATCCCATAGGGAGAGAGTCCAACATCCCCCTTAGGGGCTTCATAAAATATAAGAAAACATTCAGGCAAAAGTTTTCTAGTTTCTTACTTTACTTTGTCCGCTATATTGTAGACAGTAAGGGGTGTAAAAATAAAACCTCAAAACTTCTATTAAGGACTCTCCTATAAAAAAATAATTTCCTCTGTTACTCTCTGTACTCCCTGGCACTCTGTACTTACAAACTACTTCTGATAACACTTTTTACTGTGGCCTTTGCAGTAGCATTTGCCACTGGACATCCAAAAAACATGTCCATACAGACAAAATGCATACTTGTAAGATCCTAATCTGGATATATCTTTTTTGTAATCTCTGGGAGGGATGTTCAGCTTTTGGTAACACCTTTGGTAACAGGTAAAACAAGAAGTGGTGTGTTATAAAAACAACTGTGGAGAAGCCCTGGCTCTATCCCACGCTCATTTACTAAGGCAGCCATAACTGCTTGTGACTCATGACACGGTCCATGTGTCAAGCTGAAGGGAAAAGAGTGGCTGGCAGACATAAATGATCACCTTTTCCAAAGTTCTGTTTCATAAGAAGTTGCCCCCTGTGGACCACTTGTTCTTCTCGTTCTGGGGTCCTTAAAGTTGAATTATTAATCCCAGCTATACTGGGCCAGAACTAGGGTGGAATCTGTGAGTTGCACAGACCCATCAAGTGTCCGGGGCTGTAAATGCAGCATCCTTAGTCACCTGGTCTGCTTCCATGTGTGAAAGTTAATATGGCTACCTCAGCAAGAACCTGGAAGGCTGAAAACAGCCGATCAAATTAACTTAGCATGCTTGGTTGGTTTACCTGCCGAAGTAAAAACAAACTTCTGGCCCTTTAAATGGAACCAAAAGCTCTCTATATCTCGACTATCTATATAAATATACACTCTTTTTATAGCTCACAGGCTTTGCTAAAACATGGAGCTCTGCTTCTTGAGCTGGGGAAAAAGGATCCAATGACTTTGAATACAGAGTATCCTTCTGGGTGATAAACTGCATACTCAAATCTACAAAAAATGTAATATCTGGGTCTTCAGGGAGTGTGTCCTGCACTGGGCTCACAGCAGCTGATTCCTACACCATCAATTTAACACATGTGTCTTCCTTTGTCTCCAGCCTTCTCCAATAGAGGCAATAAGGTGGCTGGATTCAAATGTACGCATTTTTCATTGTTAGATTTGTACATAAACAAACTCATATTTTAAACCTTTCATTAGACAAACATTTAGTTATCTGTATATTTGCTGCACAGAATGTCGGACCATTAAAATTTAAATGTTTGACCAAAACAATATCTAACTTTGTCTAATAGCACCTTTGCATAAAAGCTACAGCTCTGATATATCGGGATGAACCCTTCATTACTGGGTCCAGCTTGCATACATATATTACAATGGCTTGTTTTCTATCACGCTGTTTGTGTAAGAACTCCAGTTTCATGTTTCAAAAGACAACTTTTTCCTGGCAATATTATAATAAATGATAACAATACCCTGCGGTCATGGAGAAATGCCCATAAATCCAAAATATTCTTCTGCTTATACCACAGTACTTACAAGAAAAAGGGGCACATCATTTCACAATCCACACATTCTGCTTTGGATTTCAAAAATAAAAATAAATAAAAACAAAAGGACCAAGAATCTGTATGATGGACCAGAAAGCATCAAAAACTATAAAACAACTGGCTGCAGGTGACATCTATCCTAACAGGGTGTGTGGACTTGATGTGATGGGTCTGTTATATTTATATTTTATTTAATATTACTCTTACATCATGGACCGCACATCAAGTTATTATCAAAAACCTTAAAATTTCATTTTTATAGAAGAACTTCTTATGTATTCCATCCATCTTGGCTTTGTTAAATATTATGGCAGCTGTATTCCACATAACAACCTCATCTTAATCTTTTTTTCTCTCAATAAGGGCTTATTGAATAAATGTAAAATTACAAAATTGTTATCTTAATCTAAACTAATCTCATTCATTACAAATTTCCCCATTAACCTGGACTTCATTTCCAACCAAAGGTTGTCTAAACCAGTTTCAATATATCTATATTATTAATAAAATTGTTAAACTCATATTAGAAATTAATACTCATTATTACTTAATTTTACTTAATTTCCCTTTTTTACATGCACTGTTTCCACTATCAAAGGATATTCAATTTGTGTAATACACAGTTAAATGTAACCTTCATTTTACCATGTTTGGAAAACAGATTCAAGATAATTGTGATCACATTGTTTACCATTAGATTCGTTACCCCGGCACATTTTGTTATAAATGTTTTGTCTAAAAAACAGAAATTGGCAATGGTGTCCTTCCAGCTTATCACTAACCTCTCATCCTCTCATCCCAGCCACATTTCTTTCATGAGAGCACAAAGGAGGGGGTCACATCTGCGTACATGACACACACAAGCAATAGAACTAAAGGTCCCAGCATTCGCACACACATACACCAATATCTCTCTAAAATCGCTTACATTTTTCCCATTTGTACACATGCATATCATTCTCTCACTTTCTTTTAACTCTTTAATATTTCCCTGCCTAAATTCTGCTTTCCTTATTTTGTTTAAATATCTCATATCTAGCTTCTATGATTCTATGATCAGATGGGGAGCCACAGTGCTCATCCCATCTTCCCTCTCTGACAACATATAAAGTATTCTGTTTTACCTCTCATTTCTCTGTTTCTGACTCTAATAGTTGTAGTGCCTGACCCCAAATTCATCCCACAACTTAACATGAAAATGTCCCTTTCTGTCTAGTGTTAATGTCACCCTTGATCCATCCTGCTCACATAGCTGTTTCTCTAGCTGTTTACTCTGCATGATTCTTAGTCCCTGTGGACTTTGGTAACCCAGTTACCCATTGTGGATCCCTGTCCACTCTAACAATTAATCTAGGGGCTCAGTATAGGCGGAACCGCACCTTTGGTTCATATATAGCGCTCCTCTTGCGCTGGGCATTTTTGAGGGTCTCTTACCCTTCATTCCCTTACTTAATTCAATGCCCATAATGACTGGCCAGTCTTCTCTCTTCTCTACTTGTGCCTATACCCTCTTGCCTCTAAACTACTTTATCTAGCAGATTTACTACATGTACCTGTGAACAGCACTATTCTTCCCTTTCTTATCTATAACACTCCAATGGACAATAGACAGGGACAACATAACAACATATAACCACCAATCAATACAGTTCGATTAAGGGGAGTAAAATAGGTACCCTTTGTCCCGAAAATGCCTTACCGATCAAGGAAGTCTGATAACTCAAATGTAAGCAAAAGGCTTACCTCAGCCGGCTGATTATCAGAAATTCCTGGATCGTCTCAAGCTCCTCGTTTCGGATACTCAGGGTCACCTGGAATCCCCTCCTGGCTGGCTCGCCATGCTGACTCGGTTGAATTGATGATAGGCAACTCCTATCCTCATATTGATTAGTGGTTCCAAATTAATAATAACTACTGCAGTAGGGAACAGACACAAAAGATACGCTCAGCATCTTTCCAAATTACTGTTCTGCCTTATTATGACGCAATTGAAGGTTTTTATGCACATGATTACGTAGGTATCACATTAATATTACAATTGTACGTTTATGGTAACAAGGGGCGTTACATAGGCAGGCTTATTCTAATCAGGACTCGAAAGAATGTAAACATTTACTGAAAACATTATTAGTGCCGTGTGCACAGTGAGGGCAGTGTGCAATACATACAAAATACAATACAATTATATACAGAACGTACAAATTTCCATTACAAGCACTACATGCACTACTACTACTATTACAAAATGAATGGGTTCAAATCGCACCACACCGAACCGCATTTAAATTACACAGCACTGCGCTGCGCATTCCTGTGCACTTTATAGTGTGAAATGAGGTTAAAAGATTCATGCCTGGTACTGCCATTGCATTGTCATTTTATGAAAAAATGTATTTCTGAAGCTCTGCTTGGATTCCTTTAGATGTTTTACATATGGTGTTAGATAATACTAAGCCAAATTGAAGTGTGTTTGCTATTCAAAAATATGTTCCCATGCTACATTAACTTTTTTTTTCAGGCGTTTACATCATGTTGAGGGAATACCAAGTCAACTCATTACCGGGAATAATAGAATGTCAGAGATATTCCTGCGCTATCAAGTATGGAAACGGCTAAAGGAGGAAAAGCTGCATGCACCTATACGGGTGAACACCTGACCTTAAGATTGATTGTATGGGTGGGTGGTGCAGCGCTAATCCTAAGTGAAAATACTCAGATGGTATAAAATGGGGTCAAAGTTAACATAGCGAAGTGTATAGAAGAGCAATAAATAAAAGTAAAAAACCAAATAGATGAATATCACTAACCAGTGAATGCAATAAACTATTAAATACTGTGTAAAAAATCTTGAACCTCTGAGGTAAACCACTAAGAGAACGTGGATAACACAAACCAGTATATATAAAAATATGTGATACAACTTGATTTCAATGCATATAAAATACAAAAAGTGACAATGTGCAATGTGTAAACACTGTGCGTATTGAATACACTTCAAAGTCCATGCAGTGTTTGGTATTTAAACCTATATAAAGTGCAGAAAATGTGCCAAAAAAACTCTCTATGGTGCATGAAATGATATCCCAAAAAGTCTGTATAAATAAACAATATTAACACAACAAGAATGTCCTTGCAGATAAAGTGAACTCTGTGACAATGATGTGCTGGCATGCGCATGTAGCAGTTAAAGTGCCAAGTGAAAAAATTCGTGCCTCTTCGTGTGCAAACACTTCAGTAGGTAATGGCCCCTTACCTCACAGCAATGGGGCAACAGCATATGACCAATGGGCTTTTTAACTCGTCCTCCTAGGGGCTCCTACACGTCCCTGACCGTCCTCACAGTTATGGGGCAGCAGCTTATAACCAAGGGCTCTTTGACTCGTCCACCTTTGAGTTCCTGCAGATCCCTCATTGACCCAGAATTGGGTCCCCTCCGGTGCGGTACAGGAATGTATAAAGGATATTGAAGTGGAAAAAGAGCCCAATAGTGTAATTCCGTTTCAACAGTACAATTTTATTAGGTAAAAAAACGGGTACTCACATTTAGTAATTAAGAAAAAACAGTTGTATCCGACGAGCGGCGAACTCGTCTGCTTCTCACTGTGTATACAGCCTATCCCGTCCCTACGCGTGACGTCACACCACACGTGACTTCTTCAGGGGATGAATATAGGCTAGAATAGTGTCCTTAAATAGTTTAGTATTGGCCGGCTATGGGCGGCCATTTTCTCGGAGTTTACATGTATTAGTATACGGCGGCCATTTTCCTAGAGATTTGTTATATAGTTCAAGTTCCGCTTTGTGGAGGATATCTGCTGACTTATATTGGCCAATAGAGGCTGTCTCCTGTTTTAATATCATTTGTACTGTCAGCAGAGGGAGACACATATGTTGTCACTAAATAAAGCGGGGTGAATGTACGAATTGCGAGTGGAACTGATAACAAATAGATCAATTGTTTGCATCCGCCTTGGTTGAATGGAAAAAAGGCAGAGCTTGTAAACAATTATATAATATTGGGAACGAAGGAAGGGAGAAGCTGGAGACACTAATGGCATACTAAATATACATATTGAGTAGGGATTAAAAACAAGCGTGTTGCAAAATACTAGTCTATATATAAAACCAATGTATATAAAATCAATTTTACATAAAATATATCAATATTGTTTTGTTACCAAGAGGCCTATACCTTGTTCGAATATATATAAAATTACTGTATCTAAAAATTAAAAACTCAAATTTAATTAAATTATTAAAAAATGTAATGAATGGCCTAGGCCAGTGGATATTAAAAAATAAAATAAAATAAAGGAGAGACAGCTCCTACAAGGACTTATATTTACTTCCAGATAGTCCTATACTATAATGAGAGGGAAAGTAGTTGCATGTAAAGCCGACAGGGGATGTGGGGGAGGGGGGGGGGGGGGGGAAGGAAGGGGGAGGGGGGAAGAGGGAGGGAGGGGGACACTTATAGTCAACTAAAAAATCTCCCGCCATTGGGAGTATGGCTAAAATAAGTGGCCTCACCAAGTATAGTTTGGGTACTTAGAGGGTACCAGGTGGGCCGACTGATAAATAGCTAAAAAATCAATCTGATTATGTTAAAAACCTCTATGTTTTAAGAACATTCATATACTAAAAATCACTCAGGAAACAATTAAGGTCAAATTCTATGTTAAGGCCACGGGGCCAGAAAGTGTCCAAGGTAAAGATCCATTTGGATTCCAATTTACTTAGAGCTCTCACCTTGTGGCCCCCCCGCCAGTGCTTAATGTATGGGGTAATGCCCCAAAAGGTCAAATGAGTGGGGTCTTTGTTATGACAGATGAGAAAATGTTTTGATACGCAGTGTTTGTCATAACCGTTAAGGATATTTTTGACATGTTCCTTAATCCGGACTTTCAGGGGTCTTTTTGTGCGGCCTACGTATTGAAGGCCGCAACTACATTCGAGTACGTATACTGCCCCTTCCGTGTTACAACAAATGAAATCTTTGATTTCATGGCTTTCGCCAGTGCTGGTTGAGGTAAAATTAAAGACTTTCTGGTTTGGTCGTTTGGTCCTGAGGCAGGCAAAACACCTCTTACATGGAAAGAAACCATTTCTAGAGAAAAACGTAAAAGGTTTCTTAGGTGGATCCACAACATTTTTTACTATTAAATCCCTAATCGTCGGTGCCTTTTTATATATAAATCTCGGGTTCTTGGGGAGGATTTCTTGCAGTTGCTTATCTGACCGTAGAATATGCCAGTGGCGCTTTATTATTCTTTCAATTTTTCTGTATTGTACATTGAAGTCTAGAATCAAAGGTATCCCCTCTACTGGATTTCGCGGTTGCGTGATTTTTTCTTTAATCAATTCGTTCCGATCCAATTTGGAGACTTCATCGATTTTGGTCTTGATAAATTTCTGATCATAGCCTTTGGCCGTGAATCTGTCTCTCATTTTCTCTGCCTGTTCGAAGTATGTGTCTATTTTGCTGCAGTTTCTCTTTATCCGCATCAATTGCCCTTTCGGGATATTGTAAATCCAATTTTTATGGTGGCAACTTGTGGTTGGGAGGTAGCTGTTTCTATCAACTCCCTTAAAGTGCGTTTTCGTGCTAAATGTGGAGTTGTTTAGTGAAATCTCAAGATCTAGAAAGTTGATTTTTTCTGAACTGACATCCCAAGTTAATGAGATGTTTCTATCATTGTCGTTGAGTTTCATGAGAAATTCAATAAGATGTCCTTTTTCTCCATCCCATAGTATGACAATGTCGTCAATATATCTTTTATATATGACGAGTTGACTTGGACGTTCGCTAAACACATTGTATTCTTCCCACTGTGCCATGAACAGGCCGGCTATGCTCGGGGCAAATCTGGCACCCATGGCCACCCCAGTCTGTTGGTGGTAGTAGGATCCATCGTACCAGAAATAGTTGTTCTTTAGACTATATTCTAGACATTTGATAAGGAATTTTCTCTGTGTGCACGGGAGTTCAGTATATTTCCTTAAACCCCATTTTGCTGCTTCACAGGCCCTATGGTGGGGGATAATTGTGTATAACGCTGATACATCAGCCGTAGCCATAACCCATGATCTATCCTCTCCTTGGATGTTGTCTATAACCCTTAGCATCTCTTTACTGTCTTTCAGATAAGCTTCGGTTTTCTGAACTGCCGGCTGTAGGAAAGCATCTATATACTGGCCCATCCTGGCTGTAATTGACTCTATGCCATTCACTATCGGCCTAGGTGGTGGGTCAGTTTTATTCTTATGTAGTTTGGGGACTGAATAGATAATTGGCGTCCGACAGGATTCTGGTATGAGAAATCTCGCTTCTTTTTTGTTTAGTATCGCCTTTTTCACTCCCAGATGGACCACTTGCTCGAGCGATTTGCGGCATCCAAAGACTGGATTCTTCAATAGTTTTGTATAGGTATTGCTATCATTCAGCATGGTGGTCATTGTATTGTGATACTGTTCTTTAGAAAGTATCACAATACCTCCTCCCTTATCTGCCGGTCGGATGACAATGTCTTGCCTTTTGGACAATTTGCGGATTCCACTTTTGATATGATTAGGTTCTTCTTTTCTCTTGATTTTTACTTCTTTAATTTCATCCAAAACAATTTTTTTAAAAACATCAATGTGTTTATTATCTTTTGCTGGCGGGTTAAAAACTGATTTGTTCCTGAGTGAACTATGTAAAAAACCATTATCTGGTGGCTGTGTTACTCTAGATATTGGGGGATTTCCTACCATGTATTTTTGTATATTTAATTTTCGTACAAATTTCTGGATTCCAATGTAAGTCTCGAATTTATTAAGGTTTTTTGTGGGTGCATATTTCAACCCTTTATCGAGTACCCCAATTTCTTCATGTGTCAATGTCAGCCCACTAATGTTAAAAATCCCCTCTCCTTTTATTCTCTCTTTCTTTTGCTGTCTCTTTCCAGATCTTCGTCCTCTCTTTTTTCGGGGCTTCTTCTGGGGCCCCGCATTTCGTCTGGATATCTCACTGGATGGTTCTCCCTGCTCCGGTCTAAAAAAGGCCTGTTTGATTCTTGGTCTCCGTAAGGTGGAGGGTAGGGTCTTATTGATCTTTCATCTCCTTCTCTGTTATCCAGGGGAGCATAATAATTATAAGTAGGCCAATACTAAACTATTTAAGGACACTATTCTAGCCTATATTCATCCCCTGAAGAAGTCACGTGTGGTGTGACGTCACGCGTAGGGACGGGATAGGCTGTATACACAGTGAGAAGCAGACGAGTTCGCCGCTCGTCGGATACAACTGTTTTTTCTTAATTACTAAATGTGAGTACCCGTTTTTTTACCTAATAAAATTGTACTGTTGAAACGGAATTACACTATTGGGCTCTTTTTCCACTTCAATATCCTTTATACATTCCTGTACCGCACCGGAGGGGACCCAATTCTGGGTCAATGAGGGATCTGCAGGAACTCAAAGGTGGACGAGTCAAAGAGCCCTTGGTTATAAGCTGCTGCCCCATAACTGTGAGGACGGTCAGGGACGTGTAGGAGCCCCTAGGAGGACGAGTTAAAAAGCCCATTGGTCATATGCTGTTGCCCCATTGCTGTGAGGTAAGGGGCCATTACCTACTGAAGTGTTTGCACACGAAGAGGCACGAATTTTTTCACTTGGCACTTTAACTGCTACATGCGCATGCCAGCACATCATTGTCACAGAGTTCACTTTATCTGCAAGGACATTCTTGTTGTGTTAATATTGTTTATTTATACAGACTTTTTGGGATATCATTTCATGCACCATAGAGAGTTTTTTTGGCACATTTTCTGCACTTTATATAGGTTTAAATACCAAACACTGCATGGACTTTGAAGTGTATTCAATACGCACAGTGTTTACACATTGCACATTGTCACTTTTTGTATTTTATATGCATTGAAATCAAGTTGTATCACATATTTTTATATATACTGGTTTGTGTTATCCACGTTCTCTTAGTGGTTTACCTCAGAGGTTCAAGATTTTTTACACAGTATTTAATAGTTTATTGCATTCACTGGTTAGTGATATTCATCTATTTGGTTTTTTACTTTTATTTATTGCTCTTCTATACACTTCGCTATGTTAACTTTGACCCCATTTTATACCATCTGAGTATTTTCACTTAGGATTAGCGCTGCACCACCCACCCATACAATCAATCTTAAGGTCAGGTGTTCACCCGTATAGGTGCATGCAGCTTTTCCTCCTTTAGCCGTTTCCATACTTGATAGCGCAGGAATATCTCTGACATTCTATTATTTACCTATCTCATACACTCCCTATTCTTGCGGCAATCATGGATGTATTTTCATATATGGAAAAAAGGCAGGTAAATCTAGAAGAAGTATTTAATAATACAAAAACAAAAACTAGTAGTAATTTAGACCTTGAAAGCCTTATGCGCAAACTAGGGCACAACATGGAAAAGAAAGTGAGCCTTTGGTGGGACATCTGCACCTTTGAGACATATCTCAAGGAAAGCATTGTCCCTAGAAGGCTAAGGTGGGATGTCCCCCCAAATGATGGGCTCACTGATCAGGAATCTAATGAAGAGTGGTACAAATTTTTCAACAACAAAGGCCTAGAACTTATAGGTTTTCTGTTAGATAGAAAAAGGAGGAAGAATAAGATAATAGATCAGAATATTACAGATCTTAAAGGAAATATTGAACAATACAAAGACACGATTGAATATAAAACTCTAATGACCCAATTGAACAAGGACCTCGCTAAGAAAGATAAAGAAGTGCAACAAAGAAAAAGCAAGAAACATACGAGAGATACAAATGATTTCCGCAATGACCAAGTGTTCAAATGGCAAAGCCAATTGGGAAAAGTAGAATGTTCATCTACATATTCCACACCGGAAAAAACGGTAAGACTCCATCCTCAACCACAAAATGAACCACTCAGGCCAGCCACGGAAGTCAGAAGCCATCAAGAGCCTAGAGAAGAAAATAGAACCATGACACCTAGACAAAGAGGGAGTGATGGAAGAAACAATGAATACCAAAGCTATACACCATATCGAAATGACAGGAGGCCCCAACAGAGTAATCGGACACCACGGAATGGAGGAAGAAAACCATACTATGGGAAGAATTACAGAAGGCCCTACAGTCGGAATAATTGGTACAAGCCCCCATACGTAGAACGAGATTATAGAGGCCCACCGTATGAACATAGAGACCAAAGGAGACCTATGCAAGAATACAGGGAGAACAGAGATTTGGAATACTATAGACCAAGAGAGAGAAGTCCCATACAAGATTCGAGATACGATGATAGAAGAGGACCACCATATAGGAACTACAGGCAGGATGAGCGGAGCCCTATCCCTACTTATAATTATTATGCTCCCCTGGATAACAGAGAAGGAGATGAAAGATCAATAAGACCCTACCCTCCACCTTACGGAGACCAAGAATCAAACAGGCCTTTTTTAGACCGGAGCAGGGAGAACCATCCAGTGAGATATCCAGACGAAATGCGGGGCCCCAGAAGAAGCCCCGAAAAAAGAGAGGACGAAGATCTGGAAAGAGACAGCAAAAGAAAGAGAGAATAAAAGGAGAGGGGATTTTTAACATTAGTGGGCTGACATTGACACATGAAGAAATTGGGGTACTCGATAAAGGGTTGAAATATGCACCCACAAAAAACCTTAATAAATTCGAGACTTACATTGGAATCCAGAAATTTGTACGAAAATTAAATATACAAAAATACATGGTAGGAAATCCCCCAATATCTAGAGTAACACAGCCACCAGATAATGGTTTTTTACATAGTTCACTCAGGAACAAATCAGTTTTTAACCCGCCAGCAAAAGATAATAAACACATTGATGTTTTTAAAAAAATTGTTTTGGATGAAATTAAAGAAGTAAAAATCAAGAGAAAAGAAGAACCTAATCATATCAAAAGTGGAATCCGCAAATTGTCCAAAAGGCAAGACATTGTCATCCGACCGGCAGATAAGGGAGGAGGTATTGTGATACTTTCTAAAGAACAGTATCACAATACAATGACCACCATGCTGAATGATAGCAATACCTATACAAAACTATTGAAGAATCCAGTCTTTGGATGCCGCAAATCGCTCGAGCAAGTGGTCCATCTGGGAGTGAAAAAGGCGATACTAAACAAAAAAGAAGCGAGATTTCTCATACCAGAATCCTGTCGGACGCCAATTATCTATTCAGTCCCCAAACTACATAAGAATAAAACTGACCCACCACCTAGGCCGATAGTGAATGGCATAGAGTCAATTACAGCCAGGATGGGCCAGTATATAGATGCTTTCCTACAGCCGGCAGTTCAGAAAACCGAAGCTTATCTGAAAGACAGTAAAGAGATGCTAAGGGTTATAGACAACATCCAAGGAGAGGATAGATCATGGGTTATGGCTACGGCTGATGTATCAGCGTTATACACAATTATCCCCCACCATAGGGCCTGTGAAGCAGCAAAATGGGGTTTAAGGAAATATACTGAACTCCCGTGCACACAGAGAAAATTCCTTATCAAATGTCTAGAATATAGTCTAAAGAACAACTATTTCTGGTACGATGGATCCTACTACCACCAACAGACTGGGGTGGCCATGGGTGCCAGATTTGCCCCGAGCATAGCCGGCCTGTTCATGGCACAGTGGGAAGAATACAATGTGTTTAGCGAACGTCCAAGTCAACTCGTCATATATAAAAGATATATTGACGACATTGTCATACTATGGGATGGAGAAAAAGGACATCTTATTGAATTTCTCATGAAACTCAACGACAATGATAGAAACATCTCATTAACTTGGGATGTCAGTTCAGAAAAAATCAACTTTCTAGATCTTGAGATTTCACTAAACAACTCCACATTTAGCACGAAAACGCACTTTAAGGGAGTTGATAGAAACAGCTACCTCCCAACCACAAGTTGCCACCATAAAAATTGGATTTACAATATCCCGAAAGGGCAATTGATGCGGATAAAGAGAAACTGCAGCAAAATAGACACATACTTCGAACAGGCAGAGAAAATGAGAGACAGATTCACGGCCAAAGGCTATGATCAGAAATTTATCAAGACCAAAATCGATGAAGTCTCCAAATTGGATCGGAACGAATTGATTAAAGAAAAAATCACGCAACCGCGAAATCCAGTAGAGGGGATACCTCTGATTCTAGACTTCAATGTACAATACAGAAAAATTGAAAGAATAATAAAGCGCCACTGGCATATTCTACGGTCAGATAAGCAACTGCAAGAAATCCTCCCCAAGAACCCGAGATTTATATATAAAAAGGCACCGACGATTAGGGATTTAATAGTAAAAAATGTTGTGGATCCACCTAAGAAACCTTTTACGTTTTTCTCTAGAAATGGTTTCTTTCCATGTAAGAGGTGTTTTGCCTGCCTCAGGACCAAACGACCAAACCAGAAAGTCTTTAATTTTACCTCAACCAGCACTGGCGAAAGCCATGAAATCAAAGATTTCATTTGTTGTAACACGGAAGGGGCAGTATACGTACTCGAATGTAGTTGCGGCCTTCAATACGTAGGCCGCACAAAAAGACCCCTGAAAGTCCGGATTAAGGAACATGTCAAAAATATCCTTAACGGTTATGACAAACACTGCGTATCAAAACATTTTCTCATCTGTCATAACAAAGACCCCACTCATTTGACCTTTTGGGGCATTACCCCATACATTAAGCACTGGCGGGGGGGCCACAAGGTGAGAGCTCTAAGTAAATTGGAATCCAAATGGATCTTTACCTTGGACACTTTCTGGCCCCGTGGCCTTAACATAGAATTTGACCTTAATTGTTTCCTGAGTGATTTTTAGTATATGAATGTTCTTAAAACATAGAGGTTTTTAACATAATCAGATTGATTTTTTAGCTATTTATCAGTCGGCCCACCTGGTACCCTCTAAGTACCCAAACTATACTTGGTGAGGCCACTTATTTTAGCCATACTCCCAATGGCGGGAGATTTTTTAGTTGACTATAAGTGTCCCCTCCCTCCCTCTTCCCCCCTCCCCCTTCCTTCCCCCCCCCCCCCCCCCCTCCCCCACATCCCCTGTCGGCTTTACATGCAACTACTTTCCCTCTCATTATAGTATAGGACTATCTGGAAGTAAATATAAGTCCTTGTAGGAGCTGTCTCTCCTTTATTTTATTTTATTTTTTAATATCCACTGGCCTAGGCCATTCATTACATTTTTTAATAATTTAATTAAATTTGAGTTTTTAATTTTTAGATACAGTAATTTTATATATATTCGAACAAGGTATAGGCCTCTTGGTAACAAAACAATATTGATATATTTTATGTAAAATTGATTTTATATACATTGGTTTTATATATAGACTAGTATTTTGCAACACGCTTGTTTTTAATCCCTACTCAATATGTATATTTAGTATGCCATTAGTGTCTCCAGCTTCTCCCTTCCTTCGTTCCCAATATTATATAATTGTTTACAAGCTCTGCCTTTTTTCCATTCAACCAAGGCGGATGCAAACAATTGATCTATTTGTTATCAGTTCCACTCGCAATTCGTACATTCACCCCGCTTTATTTAGTGACAACATATGTGTCTCCCTCTGCTGACAGTACAAATGATATTAAAACAGGAGACAGCCTCTATTGGCCAATATAAGTCAGCAGATATCCTCCACAAAGCGGAACTTGAACTATATAACAAATCTCTAGGAAAATGGCCGCCGTATACTAATACATGTAAACTCCGAGAAAATGGCCGCCCATAGCCGGCCAATACTAAACTATTTAAGGACACTATTCTAGCCTATATTCATCCCCTGAAGAAGTCACGTGTGGTGTGACGTCACGCGTAGGGACGGGATAGGCTGTATACACAGTGAGAAGCAGACGAGTTCGCCGCTCGTCGGATACAACTGTTTTTTCTTAATTACTAAATGTGAGTACCCGTTTTTTTACCTAATAAAATTGTACTGTTGAAACGGAATTACACTATTGGGCTCTTTTTCCACTTCAATATCCTTTATACATTCCTGTACCGCACCGGAGGGGACCCAATTCTGGGTCAATGAGGGATCTGCAGGAACTCAAAGGTGGACGAGTCAAAGAGCCCTTGGTTATAAGCTGCTGCCCCATAACTGTGAGGACGGTCAGGGACGTGTAGGAGCCCCTAGGAGGACGAGTTAAAAAGCCCATTGGTCATATTCTGTTGCCCCATTGCTGTGAGGTAAGGGGCCATTACCTACTGAAGTGTTTGCACACGAAGAGGCACGAATTTTTTCACTTGGCACTTTAACTGCTACATGCGCATGCCAGCACATCATTGTCACAGAGTTCACTTTATCTGCAAGGACATTCTTGTTGTGTTAATATTGTTTATTTATACAGACTTTTTGGGATATCATTTCATGCACCATAGAGAGTTTTTTTGGCACATTTTCTGCACTTTATATAGGTTTAAATACCAAACACTGCATGGACTTTGAAGTGTATTCAATACGCACAGTGTTTACACATTGCACATTGTCACTTTTTGTATTTTATATGCATTGAAATCAAGTTGTATCACATATTTTTATATATACTGGTTTGTGTTATCCACGTTCTCTTAGTGGTTTACCTCAGAGGTTCAAGATTTTTTACACAGTATTTAATAGTTTATTGCATTCACTGGTTAGTGATATTCATCTATTTGGTTTTTTACTTTTATTTATTGCTCTTCTATACACTTCGCTATGTTAACTTTGACCCCATTTTATACCATCTGAGTATTTTCACTTAGGATTAGCGCTGCACCACCCACCCATACAATCATTACCGGGAATGCTCTAGTTATTATTATGATTATACAGGTTATATATAGCACCAACAGTCTGCACAGCGCTTTTTTTAGAAAAGCAAAAATTTTCGATTTTTGCTGGTAGCTGTATATTTGCTATTTCATTTTAGTCCTTTTCGCAGAGTAATGCCCCGTACACACGGTCGGATTTTCCAATGGGAAATGTGTGATAGGACCTAGTTATCGAAAATTCCGACCGTGTGTAGGCTCCATCACACATTTTCCATCGGATTTTCCTACACGCAAAGTTTGAGAGCAGGCTATAAAATTTTCCGACAACAAAATCCGTTGGAATTTCCGATCGTGTGTACACAAATCCGACGCACAAAGTGCCACGCATGCTCAGAATAAATAAAGCGATGAAAGCTATTGGCTACTGCCCCGTTTATAGTCCCGACGTACGTGTTTTACGTCCCTGCGTTCATAATGATCGGATTTTCTGACAACTTTGTGTGACCGTGTGTATGCAAGACAAGTTTGAGCCAACATCCGTCGGAAAAAATCCTAGGATTTTGTTGTCGGAATGTCCGATCAATGTCCAACCGTGTGTACGGGGCATTAGGGCCATGAATTACCAAAGTGTAAGCGAAGTGATCTGTAAGAGGGATTTACTAAATCTGACGCAAACCTGTGTACCCATCAAACATTCAGTTATATGAAAAATAAAGTGGCTTGTTCTTCATATTTTAGGGCTGGACTTGGAGTAACAAATTACTCTCCAGACAAAAATATTGTTAGCTCTATGCAGGGATAAAATAAAACAATTTTTTTACTCTCTCTCTCCCACTCCCATTTAATCCATACTAATAGGATTTTTTTCTTCTTGTTACCTTGTGAAGCCAGGTATACTCTACTAAACCCCCTCTCCAGGTGCCCTGCCGCTGTCGGTTCCGGATGGGGTCCACTGATCCATGCTCCCCATTGAGATTGCTGGTTCCCTGGGATGAAGTTGTCCTCTTCTGGATCCTTAGAGGACTCCACCACTGGAAATCCGATAGGAGGAGTCAACATCATGCAGGCCATGGAAGTAACCGAAGAAGGACCCAAGCATGAAGTGAACAGAAGAGGAGAAGACTTGGCCATGGATTAACCTCCCTGGCGGTAATCCTGAGTTTGGCTCGGGGTGAATTTTCAGTACCAAAAGCCACACTTGAGATCGCAGGATCCAGGCAAAGTTACCTTGTCTCCAGGATCCTGCAATGTCCTCCCGCTGTGTGTGCGGACTGTGTCCTCAGCCTGATCTATCACAGTGCCGGGTTCTGTTCCCTGCGAGCATCGTAACGTACATGGACGGAGCACGGCGCCAAATTCAAAAAGTTAAAAACACACAATACATACAGTACACTGTAATCTTACAGATTACATTACTGTATCAAATTATTTCACATCCCTTTTGTCCCTAGTGCTTTGTCCAATGCCCTGCATGCAATTTTATATTATATATACTGTTCTTTCTGCCTGGAAACTGGATATTGTCCCTATTAGCAAATGTATGTAGGTATAGGACACATCCCCTGTCATGCCCCCTTAAAGGAGAATTATACAAAAAATGTATTAGTTAAACCCACAAGTGCTTTATTTTTACCACTATTGATGTATATTGGATTTTGAAGTGTGCAAATGCAGCAATTTAGTGATTGGATGAAAAATTTGGCACCAAGAAACACTTTTTGAAAGATAAATAGTGCATTTTATATACATCTATATAGATTATACCAAAATGAGGGACAAATGAGAAGAAATGAGGGACAGAGGGACTTTGTTCCAAATCAGGGACAGTCCCTCGAAATCAGGGATAGTTGGGTGGTATGTCCATAGCAACCAAACAGTGTCCCTTTATGTCAAAAGCAGGTTTAGGCCAGCTAGAAAACAGTGATAATAAATAAGAACACTTGCAGAATAAATTTCAGTGTTTTTGATTTGATTACATTATTGAATACATTTTATTATTATTAAATTATTATTTGTTTTAATTATTTATAGTTATTTATTATATTATAATTTATGATTTTGTGTTTCAAACTTTATCATACCTGAGATGTCTACTAGACACTTGTTTGGACAGATTTTTTTTTTTTAACAGAAGGAATATTTATTGAGATGTTCAATCAGTTACGTTAAGCATAGCAGGTGTTACAGCAATAAACAAAAAAACAATGCAACATCCCAGAAGGGTCCTGTAACAAAACAAAAAAAAAGAACAAGGTGCATCCAATAAGCATAATACATCAAGATTATACCCCAGAAGGGCTTGGGGACAGAGTGACATCCGAGGTTAACCTTGTGTAAATCTTGTCATTTGGTATACTAGATGTACATAATTGGCAACGTCAAGGAACGCAGATGATGGAAGCAGTTAATGCAGTCAATGGGGGGGGGGGGGATGAAAAACGACAATATCTGGTGCTACTGGGCAAGGGGGACCAGGAGGATCCCCAAGAGGGTTAGGGAAGGAAGTGGAAGGGTGGGGCCCCCCACGTAGAGCTACACCGTGAGATGTCTGGCCTCTGCCCATGCCACCCAAATTTTATGAAATTTCTTGGGACAATTACGGCCCATGTATGTCAGCTTATAAAGAGAGAGGGCAGCATTCACCAATTTCCTCTAAGTGGAGGCCCGAGGTGGCTCTGTCACCTTCCATTGGAGTAATATTGTTTTCCTGGCATAAAATGCAGCATAAAAGATAAAAAGTTTTTTGTGGGTGGTTGTGGGCAAATTGTCTGTGATACCCAGCAATAGAACCAGGGGATCAAGCCAGACAGATATTCTTCTAATCGAAGACATGTCAGCAGCCACTGCCTGCCAAAACTCTTGCACTCGTGGGCAAAGCCATACCATATGTATGTAGTTGCCAACGTCTCTATTACATTTAGGAAATTTATCATCACAGGTATGAAACATTAATGCCAGCTTTTGAGGTATGTAGTGCACCCTGTGGAGAAATTTTAACTGTATAAATCTGTCCTTTGCAGAAATCATAAGAGGGATAAACTGTTGTAGGCCCTCAAACCAGTCCTCCTCAGTCAGTGTCAGAAGGTCACGTTGCCAGGCCGAGAAGGCCCTAGTAGCCCCAGAGCCTCCCGCGCATGTAAGTCAGAGATAGACGGAAAATAATGTTCTATCTATGATGCGGGATGTAAACAGCCTCTCCACAGAGTGGGGTTCAACCTTAATGGAATCGGGGAACTGTGCCCTAAGGGCGTGACTTAGCTGTAGGAACCTAAAATACATCCAGGAGGGAAGCCCAAATTTACCCTTCAGCCCTCCAAAGGAGAGCAGACCTCCCTCGGGCATGACATCTCTCAGTGTTCTCACTCCGTATCTGGCCCACACCTGCGGGTCAGGTACTGTCCGCAAATGGGACATTGACAGATTGCCCCATAGGGTTATATGGGGAGAGAACGTCTGCGGCTCCTCTAGATGCTTTGAGACTTGTTTCCACACCCCTACCGTGGTCCTCATGGGGGTGGGGATTTGTGCGGTGGATCTAGGCCCTCTGTAAACTAGATAGCTTTTTTCAGAATAGGAGCCCACTATAGCTGCCTCTAGGTTGACCGAGGGGTTGGATTGATCCTGTGTGTACCACCACCTCACTGACACCAGGACCGCAGCCCAATAGTATTTCCTAAAGTTGGGGAGGGCGAGGCCGCCTACTGAAAGTGCAAGCTGAAGTGTGGACCTAGCTACTCTCGGTACCGACCCCTGTCATACAAATGAACTGATCATTTGTTCTAGTTTCGTGAAGAAGGAGTTAGGTATACTAATAGGGGTGTTTCTGAATATGTACAGAAACTTAGGGAGGAAGGACATTTTAATTAAATTAACTCGGCCTACAGGGGTGAGTGGTAGGTTCTTCCAGACAGAGCTCTTCTGCATAAACCTCTGAAGGACCAGGTGTACGTTGGACTCTAGGTATTTTGGCAGGTGTCTATGGATCTGGATGCTCAGGTATTTGAAGCTGTCTACCCATTGGAGGGGAGCGGAAAGGTCCGGGGGGGCTCACTTTGATTTAGGGGGAATAGGACCGACTTATCCCAGTTAATTCTAATTCCTGAAAATTTGCCAATGAATCAATCAGTTCTAGGGCTGCCGACAAGGATTGGTGTGGGTCTTTAAGGTAGAGAAGGGTATCGTCAGCATACATAGACACTTTCTCAACAATGGGTTGAACTGATATGCCAGTGACCGTCAATGAGAACCGGAGGAGGATGGCCAGGGGCTCAATGGCAAGGGCAAATAGAGCCGGGGAGAGGGGGCATCTCTGCCATTAAGACGATTAGCAAGCACTTTAGTTAAAATTTTTGCATTCACATTTAACAGTGAAATTGGTCTGTATGATGGGCAGCGCTCGGGATCCTTCCCCGGCTTGGGAATGACAACAATCACAGCTTTCATCATAGAGGGCGGCAGAGTTTTTGTGCTAAGAGAAGTTAATGAGGCCCCTCTAAGTCTGGCAGCCAGCGAGGCACAGTGTGTCTTGAAGAACTCAGCTGGGAGGCCATCCTCCCCCCGGGGTCTTGCCGGCATGCATAGAGAAATTTGCCGTCTGAACCTCCTTCAGAGTGATTGAAGCCTCCAATTGCAGACATGCTTCTTCTGATAGAGTGGGAAATTGAAGACTGTCAAGGAAGAACTGGAGCTCTACAGGGGTGAATTCAGCTCTAGAGGAATAGAAGTCTCTGTATTAGGCAGCAAAGCATGTGTTTATTTCACCCGTGTCTGACAGCAACCTCCCTGACCCGTCCTTAATGTTAGCAATATGGGTAGTATCCGTAGGCTTTCTAGAGAGCCAGGCAAGCATACGACCAGATCTCTCACCCTGCTCAAATACTTTTTATGATTGATAGAGTAGCTGTTTCTTTGCTGCTGAGAGTCTGAGAAGCTGAACCTCCCTCAGGGCCACAAGCAAGTCTCTACTCCGGCCCCCCCCCCACCCCCAAATATTCGGTCTCCAACCTCTGGGCAGTAGCCTCAGCCTGGGCAAGCGAAGCCTGGGAAGAAGAGCGTGCCGACCCTACGGCCGATCTATATTGCTGCTTAATGTAGAGTTTGAAGTCTTCCCATCTGGTAGGTGTCTCTGTCCCAGTGGGGTCAGGAGCCCAATACGCCGTAATGGCTGACTTCACCACAGGCTCGACACGCTCATCCAAAACCCTGTATCTCGACAAGCGCCACAGGCAATCACCTGGGGCCACTCTAGTGTGTAACTTCAGGAGGATGGGCGTATGATCTGAAATCCCTCTAGGGAGAACGGATATTTCCTGCACCCTAGATAAGACAGGGCTGCTGACATATATGAGGTTGATACGTGACATAGCCGTGTACGTAGCAGAGCTACAGGTGTAGCCCCTGGTCCCGGGGTATTTCCATCTCCAAACATCCGTGAGGCCTAACGTTGTCGCCTAACGGGAGAGTGGAGAGTCCATAGCCAGGTCAGGATACAGTTTGTCCTTATTTGGGCACGGTACCATATTGAAGTCCCCAGCTAAGATTACCGACCGAGTGGGATGCCAGTATCTGTGTTATCTTATTGAGGAGTCCAATGGAGGCTGGGGGAGGATTATCCCGCCAGAATTAAAGGCATACCATCAACACTCGTGTGGAGAACCACGTATTTACCTTCGGGATCCAGATGCAGGTCTAGAAATGTGAACAGGAGAGATTTACGGATTAAAATACTAATCCCCTGTCATGTACCAGGTGTGACCAGAACTGCGTGGTTAGCTACAGAGGAACACCAAACACATGTAAGTGAAAATACAATGATTTATTAAAGTAAGTGAATAATATAAGTACAACCGCCTCCAATATGACACAGTGCAATAACCAACCAACAGACAGAGACCCACAAATAACAGATAGGTACAATAAATGGGAAATACCAGAATCATAAACAATAGCCAGGCCAGGGTCATACATAGCAGATCAGCAGATGGACAGGGGATGTTCTAGAAACATAAACATAAGCCAGGCCCAGGTCATACACAGGGAGATCAGCAGATGGGGTAAGGAACACAGTACAGGGAGAGGACAGACGGATCAGACTTCAGGGCAGGGATGGAGGGTAACAGGTGGGACAGGATTGGGATCAGGACAGGGAGACAGGATTAGATACACGGGTCACAGGTTCAGGGCACAGGAACAGGTTCAGAATTAGGATCAGATCACAAGCTATCAGGTCAGGGCGCAAGGACGATACCAAGGCAAACATGTGAGTGTTTGCTGGGTATTTATATGTCTGTAATTGGCCTCAAGTGACACCTGATTGCAGGAGGTGCTGTCTAATCCACACTGCCAGGATCCATCTGCTGATGGACGCCAGTACTGCGGCCCAAAGATGACATAACACCAGCAAGGGAAAGTTCTCCTGACAGTTCCAAACTGCCAGGAGACTACTGCTGGTGGACCTCAGTACTGCATGCCAAATGACAGATATTACAAGCGGATGGAACCTTTCCTGACACCTCCCTAGCATGAGTGGAGTGGGTGGCATGGTAGTAGTGGCCAACCCAGGGTTTCTTGAGGCTGAGGACCCTGCCCCCCACCAGGTGTGTTTCCTGCAAAATTCAGATATCGGGAATATTGTTTAAGGAATTTAAAAACCAGGGTATGTTTAATTTTGGAATTCAACCCCCTGGACGTTCTATGAGATCACTGTCAAGGGGGCCATAAGGGAAGGTGTGGGTATATATTGGAGGGCCTCAGCCCCGCATCTGGATCACCAAAAACAGCCCCCGAAGGAGATCTCCGCCATGGTCAGCCTTCTGGCAGCTGCGGATGTACCTGCAGCGTCTGCGTTGCATGCAGAAACAACAACATTCCTTCATTAGCTAGCATATAACTTGAAAAACTGAAAACAAAAAGAACAGCAAAAAAATACAAAACATATACCCCAACTCCCCCCACCCTGTACATCCATTCCAACTTGAGTGCACCTGGATCCCCTCAACAAGCATGGTTAACAACCACAAGTAAGCGATGAACATCCGGGGATAAAGTGCATAGGGGCGTAGCAGAGATGCCGCCAACAGAGCGGGATAGAAAATTCAGGAGTCTCCTGGCTGAGCCAGGGGTACAAACTTGAGCTGCTTGTGTAAAGTGCCAGTTTGCGTAGACACCAAAGCATAGAGCTGGCAATCATCAAATAAATTCCCTTGGATTGACAATACGGTCGGGCTGTGTGTCCACAGAGCCAGATGTAATGGCGGGGCTGATAAGCGCCTAGATGCCCGGGGCATGGGTACAAAAAGGGGTGTACAGCGGGGGAAGAAAAGTCACCGCAGGGTCACAGGGAGAGATATTAGTCCAGGATCCATTAGTTCAAGGTACAAGGGTAGTAGTTACCTGTGTTCAGCAACGTGTCCCCTCCCCGGGCAAGTTCAAAAGGCACTGGAAGTATGTATAAAGATAGCTGCCAACCCCGCATCGCCAGGATCGCTCAGAATGGCGAGCAAGAGATAGAGAGGTAAGACATGTTGCTCAGTGGAGAGTCGCCCAGCCTCCAAAGGCAGGGAAGAAACAGAAAAGATCACAAAGCAGGTATTAACTCACGCGGCCCAGATCAGATCCATGATTGCGAGGTCTCCGGATCACACACGCTGGAGGGTATTCACCCACTGTGCCGCTTCCTCGGGTGCAGTGAAGAACCGGACCGCTTCGCCATCGACCACCCACAAACGTGCCGGGAACATCATACTATATTTAATGTTGTGGGATCTAAGGGATTGCTTGACCGCATTGAACAATTTCCGCCGTTTTTGGGTATCCATCGAGAAGTCCGGGAAAAACATGAGGCAGGCAGCTTCGTGGCGGATGGTATCCATCTTCCAGGCCTCTCAAAGTATGAGATCTCGATCGCTGAAGTTCATTAGTTTAAAGATAAACGTGCGCGGTGGTGCTCCTGGAGGTCCGCGGGTAGGAGGCATCCTATGAGCCCTCTCCACAACCAAGTGTGAGGAAAATGGCGTCTGTGGTAAAAGCGTGTAGAGGAGGTGTTCGGTGAAGGCCGGGATGTCGGGACCCTCAGTCCCTTCAGGGAGGCCAATGATCCGCAGATTATTACGCCAATTACAGTTCTCGGCATCTTCAGTTTTAGCCTCCAGGTGTTTCAAGCGGATTTGGACCGTGTGAAAGGTGGCAGTGTGATCTCTCACAGTGTCCTCCATGTCCCCCACACAGCTCTCGACCTCATCCACCCACCGGCGGATCTTTTCATAATCCTTTCTCATAAGGCCCATCTCAATCTGCAAGGAATCAATCTTAGTAGTAAGTGCTGCCTGGCATCTGTTGATAGCCTGCATGAGTGCCGCAAAGTTGGCATTGTACCGCTTTGAACATTAAAAATCTGACATAATCATACTGCCAGGGAGGTTAAGGTGAGTAAAAAAGGGCATTAAGATCGTGATCCAATAGAGGGGGGTGGGGGGAAGGTGAAGACTATCTCAGAGTGGGGCTTTAACAAAAGTGAATAACAGGTTTCTTACTGAAGCTAAAAAGGTAGGATACGTTTATATTCCTTACTTTTTAAAGCGGAGTTCCACTATACTACAGGTATTTGCACCCACTTCCTGGAATAGACTCCCGCGGGAGTCACGCCCCTTCCCGCGCCCCCACCCCCGCTGTCTCCTGGGAAACACACAGGTCCCAGGAGATAGCGTGGACCACTTAGGACGCGCAGCGCGACTCGCACATGCGCAGTAGGGAACCGGAAAGTGAAGCCTCAACGCTCCACTTCCTGATTCCCTCACAGAGAATGGTGGCGGCAGCAGCCGAGAGCCGAGCGATTGATCGGCTTCGGCTGCCGACATCGCTGGACTCCAGGACAGGTAAGTGTCCATTTATTAAAAGTCAGCAGCTGCAGTATTTGTAGCTGCTGGCTTTTAATATTTTCTTTTTAGGGGGACTCTCTCTTTAATGGGGTCTTGCTAGCTTATCTCCAAAAAAAAAAAAAAAAAAAAAGTTTGAAGTTGTTTAGGTAGATCTTCACCTCTCCAGGGTTTCTTACCCCGCTATAGAATGATAAAAAGTGCAATTATCAGAATGGCCACTAGATGTCACTGAAAAGACGCTGTGAACATTCAGTTCTTACACAGAGAGCACAGTATTCTTTAATGAATGGGCCTTGTAGTGCTAGAGATTCTATCACCCCTGGATGCACATAGTAACACTTATTTATAAAAGGCCATTATTGCATGTGTGTTCCTATGATCAGAATGTATTTCTCTGGTACTATTATAGCGTCGTCAGTTTACGCAATTTACACAGCGCTTTACACATATTTATTATATGTCCATATCAAACGCTGCCCTCAAGGAGCTTACAATCTAACAAACACCCAAAAGCACCCATTCAAAGACAAATAAAGCAGTATTTAACTCAAAAGCAAAAATGTAATGTATTGCAGCTTATCCGTTCCTAGATGTGGTGGCTGCAATATTTTCCTTCTTTTTTTTGTTTTTGTTTTTTTTTGTTTTTTTTAGGTTTTTCACCTTTATTTTCACCTGGGGATCCAGTCTGTTATTTTTCAACTTCCTCCAACAGACCAAGTTGTACAGCAAAAGTTACAGTCAGAGGGGAGAGACAAACCATTTACCACTGACAAAGTTGCTTAGAATACATCGTTTATTGATTTATGTAAAACCTTTATCCCACAAGAAAAACAAAAAACTGGAGTAGCTTCATTTGTTACATACCTCCCAACTTTTTGAGATGTAAACATAGGCTGTTCCTAGTGATCAGGAACAGCGATCTCTGTGTTGCCCCAGTAAGCCCATCTCCCACACAGTTATAACACACCCAGGGAACACAGTTAACCCCTTGATCGCCCCCTAGTGTTAATCCCTTCCCAGCCAGTGTCATTTATACATTGATCACTGCATCTTTTTTAGCACTGATCGCTGTAATGATGTCACTGGTCCCCAAAATATGTCACCTGGGGGTCAGATTTGTCCACCGCAATGTCGCAGTCCCGCTTAAAATTGCAGATCGCCACCATTGCCAGTAAAAACATAAAAAAAATTAAAAGTCAATAAATCTATCCCCTATTTTGTAGACGCTATAACTTTTGCTCAAACCAATCAATATACGCTTATTGCGGGGGTTTTTTTGTTTTTTTTTACCAAAAATATGTAGCAGAATACATATTGGCCTAAACTGATGAATAAATTAGTTTTTTTACATTTTTGTTTTGGATATGTATTATAGCAGAAAGTAAAAAATATTGTTTTTATTTTCAAAATTGTCGGTCTTTTTTTGTTTATAGCACAAAAAATAAAAACCGCAGAGGTGATCAAATACCACCAAAATAAATCTCTATTTGTGGGGAAAAAAGGACATCAATTTTGTTTGGGTACAACGTCGCACAGACGTGCAATTGTCAGTTAAAACGACACAGTGTTGTATCGCAAAAAATGGCCTGGTCATGAAGAGGGGTTAAAATCATTCTGTGGCTGAAGTAGTTAACTAATCATTTTTTCTATATAATTCTCTTTTAAGGGGGTGTGGCCTATGCCTACATACTTTTACTAATAGCTGTCCCTCTTTCCCATCTCAGAAAGTTGGTATGGCCATTGGCTCCTGCTGCTGTCAATCAGAGCCAGTGATGAGGCAGGGGGGGGCAGGGCCGAGCCCTACTTTGTGTGTCTTATGGACACAGAGCAGGGCTTGGGAGCGAGCACGCATGAGTGCCCCCATAGCCAGCAGCTTTCAGGGGCTTGCAGGGGCTATAGGGGCACTTGGCAGAAGGATGTGGAGCCAGAAGCTGCGGCGGGGTACCCAAGAAGAGGAGGATCGGGACTGCGCTGTGCAAAACCACTACACAGAGCAGGTATGTATGACATGTTTATTATTTTAATTAACGAAAAAGAAAAAAGAAGCTTTTTAATCACTTTGATGCGTTTATAAACTGCAAGATATTTTTGTTTCTGGGTTCAGCATAGCTTCCAATTGTCCCTGATTTGGAGCAATGTCCCTCTGTCCCTCATTCCTGCTCATTTGTCCCTCATTTTGGTCTGATCTATATAGTTATATATAAAATGCACTTTTTATCTATCAAAAAGTGTTTTCCAGCACTAAACCTTTCACCTGATTTCTAAATTTCTGCATTTGTAAATTCCAAAAGCCAATATAAAGGAATAGTAGTGGTAAAAAAAGCACTTGTGGGTTTAACCAATCTTGTTTTTTTGTACAATTCTCCTTTTAAGGGGGTGTGGCAAGGGGTGTGTCCTATGCCTACATACTTTTGCTGATAGGTGTCCCTCATTCCCTTCTCAAAAAGTTGGAAGGTATAGGTTTAGTGACACCTTAAGGCCTGATTCACACTTGTGCAGGTTGTAGTTTGCACATTGCAGGTGCATTTTGCGTTTTTTCAATCGACACACTCTTATAGCGATCGTACGATAATTTGATCATTAGTACAGAGCTTTTGATAGCCGATCACGACAGTTCATCCGATATTATCCGATCGGACAAGCGCAAAAATTTTCCTACGATACCAGAAAGAACGATTTTCATTTAGTCAGTACAGTTGTTGTCCGAAAATACAATACAAATACACCACATGACATCACTTCCAATTTTTTTCTGTCATATGAGAATTTTCGTGACTTTAGTAAGCTATTCAGTTTCTACTTGTGACTAGTAAGAGAAAAAAAGTCAGACGATCTGTCGTCCAATTTTTGGATCGTGTGTACGGGGCATTAGACAGCAAAGGGCCCTGGGCAAGATAGCAGATTCCATTCCCCCTAGCCCTTTGATTGACATTGATGAATATTGTAAAAGTCACAGAGAAGGCTCCCTCTTTTGCTATGTTTATGTCCCCATCAGACATCAACCACCTAAATACATCTTCCCTTGTGGGATGACAGGCACAGGTGTAAGCTGTCACCCCGGTTTACTGCAGGAGCATGAAGGTTGTAGCTGGGCCCTCCGCCTCTGGACATCCGCCAGGCCATAGCCTCGTGCCTAGACTGCCTTCCTGATGATATGGGTCTGCTTCCATTAGTCTCACTGAGGACATTTGTTGTTATTTATGAGATAATGACAGAAAAGCAAAGTCTGGTTGCTTTTGATATCTGCACATTGTACACCATTATTCCTTTCATGCTGTTAAATCATAAAAAGGAAGAGTACATTCTGTATTTTTCTCAGGCTCATACAGTATGTTGTTTTTTTTGTTTTGTTTTTTGCAGTGTTTACTGTCAAGCTATTTTTCATGCGACTTTTATGTTTTTACATGATTGTTCTTCCATATTTTTAATTGCTATACGATGACTGCTCTTTACGACTCTGTTTCTCAGTATAAGTGTACGAGTCAGCCATTTTTTGAAGATTATATCATATCTTATTAAACAAAGATGCTGGATGCCCCGGCGATTTAATTACTTTCAAGTAAATTGAAAAGGACGGGTTCTCATAGTTAATGGCTGGCTTCACTGTGAGCTGATGAAAGGTACGCTTCCATTGGTTGTGGATATTGTATCAAGCTACTGTCCCACTATAAGCTTGCATGACACAATATCCATATTCGGAATATTCTCCAATGTCTGATAGATCGTGGGGCCAAGCAGTGTTCTTTCACAGATGTGGGCTCATGTTGCAATCAGTAAACACATTCTTATTTTCTTTACTTCTAGTGGTTGAGCGTCTAGTAGGCGTATGCATTTGTTTTGCTTTAATTTGAACTTCAGACAGGCATAAAAACATTAGTGTGGTATGAGGGCATTAAAATCAATAAAAGTCATTTTAAGTAGAATTAGCTTAAAGGGGTTGTAAGTCTAAACATTTTTTCACCTTAATGCATTCCTTGCATTAAGGCAAAAAATGTTTAGGTGTCAGCATCGCCCCCCTCAGACCCCTTTACTTACCTGAGACCCCCTTTCGATCCAGCACCATGCACGGCGGCAGATCGTTTCCCCCTTCACTTCTGGGTATCGCTGGCTTTGCTGGGGCATGGGGAGGCTCCCAGTGCTGTCAATCAAAGCCAGTGACGACAGAGCGGGGGGCGGGGCCTAGACCCTCTGTCTGTGTCAATGGACACAGCAGAGGGACTCAGGTGGGAGCACGCACGAGTGCCCCCATGGGAAGCGGTTTCCCATGGGGGGCACGGGACAGAGGAGGGGCCAGGGGGGACCCGAAAAGAGGAGTTTCCCGGCCACTCTGTATGATTCCATTACACAGAGTAGGTAAGTATAGACATGTTTAAAAAAAAAAAAACCTTTACAACCCCTTTAAAGTGAATATGTAGCCAGGTAACATTAAATTAATTACAGTGCATCCGGAAAGTATACACAGTGCTTCACTTTTTCCACAGTTTGTTATTTTACAGATTTATTCCAAAATTAATTAAATTAATTATTTTCCTCACAATTCTACAAACAATACCCCATAATGACAATGTGAAGGACATTTGTTTGAAATCTTTGCAAATCTATTAAAAATAAAAAAATGAAAAAAATCCCATGGTAGTCACAGCCTTTGCTGAATACTTTGTTGAAGCACCTTTGGCACCAATTACAGCCTCAAGTCTTTTTGAGTATGATGCTACAAGTTTGGCACACCTATTTTTGGGCAGTTTCGCCCATTCTTCTTTGCAGGACCTCTCAAGCTCCATCAGGTTGTATGGGGAGCATCGGTGCACAGCCATTTTCAGATCTCTCCAGAAATGTTCAATCGGGTTCAAGTCTGGGCTCTGGCTGGGCCACTCAATCACATTCACAGAGTTGTCCTGTAGCCACTTCTTTGTTATCTTGTCTATGTGCTTAGGCTCTTTGTCCTGTTGACGATAAACCTTCGCCCCAGTCTGAGGTCCAGGGTGCTCTGGAGCAGGTTTTCATCAAGGATGTCTCTGTGCATTGCTGCATTCATCTTTCCCTCCATCCTGACTAGTCTCCCAGTTCCTGCTGCTGAAAAACATTCTCCACAGCATGATGCTGCCACCACCATGCTTCACTGTAGGGATGGTTTTGGCCAGGTGATGAGTGGTGCCTGGTTTTCTCCAGACATGACGCTTGCCATTCAGGCTAAAGAGTTCAGTCTTTGCTTCATCAGACCAGAGAATTTTGTTTCTCATGGTCTGAAAGTCCTTCAGGTGCCTTTCGGCAAACTCCAAACGGGCTGTCATGTGCCTTTAATGGAGGAGTGGCTTCTGTCTGGCCACTCTACCATACAGGCCTGATTGGTGGAGTGCGGCAGAGATGGTTGTTCTTCCGAAAGGTTCTCCTCTCTCCACAGAGAAATGCTGGCGCTCTGTCATAGTGACCATCAGGTTCTTGGTCACCTCCCTGGCAAAGGCCCTTTTACCCCGATCGCTCAGCTTGGCCGGGTGGCCCACTCTAAGAGTCCTTGTGGTTCCAAATTTCTTCCATTTACGGATGATGGAGGCCATTGTGCTCATTGGGACCTTCAATGCTGCAGAAATTTTTCTGTACCCTTCCCCAGATCTGTGCCTTGATACAATCCTGTCTTGGAGGTCTACAGACAATTCCTTGGACTTCATGGCTTGGTTTGTGCTCTGACATGCACTGCTAACTGTGGGACCTTGTATAGACAGGTGTGTGCCTTTCCAAATCATGTCCAATCAACTGAATTTACCACAGGTGGTCTCCTATCAAGTTGTAGAAACATCTCAACGATGATCAGTGGAAACAGGATGCATCTGTTCAAACCTGTTGAGCTCAATTTTGAGTGTCATGGCAAAGGCTGTGATTACTTATGTACATGTGATTTTTTCCTTTTTTTTTAAATTTGCAAAGATTTCAAACTTCTTTCACGTCATTATGGGGTATTGTTTGTAGAGTTTTGAATTTAGTACGTTTTGGAATAAGGCCATAACATAACAACATATTGAAAAAGTGAAGCGTTGTGAATACTTTCCGGAGGCACTGTATATATTCTTCACAAACCATACATGAGTTCTAAAACACGCCCTCACTGACCTCTATAGATATGGGTACTGTGGAGCAATTCATCTTTATTATTAACAAGAGAGAAAGACAGCTTCAGAGGTTGGTGAGGGCTTTAAAGTTTCTTTACTGTTTGTTAAGAATACATAAATACTTGAATGTCCTGGACACATATTCAGTTTAAACACCTGAGTCTTTAAATCTTCTTCCGATTCCAGCTCTCAAACTGGGAGAGGGAGGGGCATCACTTTGATCCATAGCTCAATAGCTTTGCACAATATCCTGTGAACATACTTATAGAGAAGAGATCAGAGGAATGACTTCATCAATTTTCTTACACTCCTTCATTGTCCAGTCATGGGCCGGGGTCTTTGTAGTATGCTGAATTATCTGCAAAGAGGTTCAGGGTCTGGAGGTGTCCCACAGGACTTGCTGAACAGAATCACAAAATTTGGCAGTTCCTACACTTGTAGCTGTTTTCTTGGATTTCAGATTTAAGGGTAAACCATAATGTATCATTTTGATTTATTATTGTAAAGTCAATAATTTATGTAACTTTCAATTTTGCACTTATCCAAAGTTCACCTCTACACCTCCTGCCCACAGCTCACATCTGCATCTCCCATCCACAACTCACCTCTGCACCCTTGTCCCCAGCTCACCTGTGCACCCTTGTCCCCAGCTCACCTCTGCACCCTTGTCCCCAGCTCACCTCTGCACCCTTGTCCCCAGCTCACCTCTGCACCCTTGTCCCCAGCTCACCTCTGCACCCTTGTCCCCAGCTCACCTCTGCACCCTTGTTCCCAGCTCACTTCTGCAATCTCCGTCCACATCATGCCTTTATACACCTGTGCGCAGCTCACCTCTGCACCCCTGTCTGCAGCTCACCTCTGCACAACCCATACACAACTCACCTCTACTCCCCTTTCCTCAGGTCACTTTTGCAATCCTCGTCCACATCCCGCCTTTACACACCTGTGCGCAGCTCACCTCTGCACAACCTGTCCGCAACTCACCTCTGCATGCCTGCCTGCAGCTCACTTCTATAGCCCCCCTCCACAGCTCACCTTTGAACCTTTGTCCACAATTAATTTCCGAACCCCCGCCCGCAGTTCAGTTCTGCACCCCTGTTCACAGCTCATCTCTACACACTTGCCCCATTCCACAGCTCACATCTACACCCTTCTGTCACAGCTTATCGCTACACCCCCCCCCCCCCTTCCCCCAACAGCTAAGCTCTGCAGCCCTCTTCCACCACTCCTTACCTCTGCATCCTCCATTCACATCTCACTTATGTACCCTTCCCCCATCTTCCTCATAGCCCTCACCTCTGCATCCCCCCACCTCCACTACCCTCGGCTTTGCCTTCCCCCCTTTAGAGCTCCACTATCTTTCAGATGCTTACCTTTGCAAAAAACAACTCTCAGCAGCTGGCCAGCTCTGGTACCTCCTGCAGCGGCAGAATGTTTCCCCACACAAATCACACTCATTTATGGCTCTGCCTCTCTTACTTGCAGCAACAGCAAGTATATCCAGTGGGGCATCAGGAAGTGGTGCGGAAGCTGCCAGTAGTGGTTCGCTGTCACTTGTAAACACAGAAGCCAAGCTTTTGTATTTTACAAGTGACAGTAATGAGTGGTGAGCACAGGGCTAGTGGCAGAAGGGGCGGATTAGATTTCTGCCACATTCAGGCTGAAAAAAAAGCCCAGTATATGCATATTTGCAGAGCTTACCTCTGGTGAAAGGCAGTGCAGTCTACTTTCTTGCTGAATAAATGAAAAGAAATGCACCAGAGAAGAAGCCGCAGATTATTTCCCCACACGATGCACACTCATTTGTCGCTCTGCTTCTCTCACTTATGGCAGCTGCAAGATTATCCATCGGGGCATCTGGGAGAGGTGTGGAAGCTACCGAGTAGTGTAATGTCACTTCTAAACACCGAAGCCAGGCTTCTGTGCCCACAAGTAATGGTAGTGAGCAGCAAGCACAGGGCCAGTGCCACAGGTGGTAGAATGGCGCTACGCAACATTCTGGCTAAAAAAAAAGCAGAAGTCTTGTACTGAAGTAAGGAACTTCATAAGGCTGTGCAGCACTATTAGGACTCATCTACATTTGTGGCTGGGGGGGGGGGGGGGGGCAGTATAAAGAGGCGGTGGGTTTCCTCTGTGTACTCTGATTTCCTCCCACACTCCAAAGAGATGCTGGTAGATTAATTGGCTCCTATCTAAATTATGTAAAGTATGTGTATGTATGCATGTGAAATAGGGACCTTCGATTGTACGATTGTCGATTGTAGGGCAGGGATTCATGTGAATGTACAATGCCCCATAAAATGTCTGCGCTATATCAGTGGGTAGAGAAAAGAATCACTCCCTTTAAAATATTCACATTTTGTTGCTTTACACCCTGAAATGAAGACAGACACGGTTTTTGTTTTATCCAGCTGTATTTACCCCATGCAACTTATAGCATCCAAGTGAAAGATATAATACCAACATGTCAGAAAAAAATTTAAATTCAAAAACAGAATCACTGAGTTGGAAAAGGGATCACCCCCTTTTGTCAGTATTTGATTAAACCACCTTTTGCTTTAATTACAGCCTTTGGTCTGTTGAGATATGTCTCTACTAACTGTGCACATATAGACTTCACAATATTTGCCCAATCTTCTTTGCAGATCTGCTCAAGTTCAGGTAAATTTGATGGCGGCCATTTGTGGACTGCAGTCTTCAAGTATTTCCACAGAATTTCAATAAGGTTTAAGTCTGGGCTCTCACTAGGCCATGCAAGGATATTCACCTCCTGGTGTTATTTGGATGTGAGCTGTATTGATTTCCACCAGACATATCGTTTGGTGTTGAGGCCAAATAATAACATTTTAGTCTCATCTGACCATAACACCTTTTTCCATGTGGCCTCAGAATCTTCAAGGTGCGTTTGGGCAAAGCTCAGTCATGACTGCATGTGGTCTTTCTTGAGGAGCAGCTTTTTTCTTGCAATCCTCCCATACAAGCCACATATTGTTGTCACATGCACACAATGACCATTCTTTGTCATAAATTCCCACAATGCTTCAGAGTTGCTGTAGGCCTCTTGGTAGCCTCTCCGACCAGTTTCCTCCTGCCTCTTTCATCTAGTTTGGAGTGACATCCTGATCAAGGGAGGGTCTGTGTTGTACCAAATACCTTCCACTTCTTAACCGGTTCAATACAGGGCATTTTCACCCCCTTCCTTCCCAGGCCAATTTTTAGTTTTCAGCGCTGTCGTACTTTAAACGACAATTGCCCGGTCGTGCGGCGTTGTACCCAAAAAAAATTGACGTCCTTTTTTCCCCACAAATAGAGCTTTCTTTTGGTGGTATTTGATCACCTCTGCGGTTTTTATTTTTTGCGCTATAAACAAAAGAAGAGCGATAAAATTTGAAAAAAACACTATATTTTTTACTTTTTGCTATAATAAATATCCCAATTTTCCAATCCCAACTACATATTTTTGGTAAAAAAAATCGCAATAAGCGTATATTGATTGGTTTGCGCAAAAGTTATAGCGTCTACAAAATAGGGAATAGATTTATGGCATTTAAAAAATATATATATTTATTTATTTTTTTTACTAGTAATAGCGGCGATTGCCATTTTTTTCGTGACTGCGACATTATGGCGGACACATCAGACCATTTTGACACATTTTTGGGACCATTCACATTTATACAGCGATCAATGCTATAAAATTGCATTGATTACTGTGTAAATGTGACAGGCAGTGAAGGGGTTAACCACTAGGGGGCGGGGAGGGGTTAATTATGTTACCTAGGGAATGATTCTAACTGTAGGGGGCGGGGACGCACAAGGGGAGGAGACCGATCAGTGTTCCTCCGTTCTGGGAACACAGATCGGTCTTCTCTCACCTGACAGGCTGTGGATCTGTGTGTTTACACACACAGATCCATGGTCCGGCCCGGTTAACGGGCAATCGCGGGTGCCCGGCGGACATCGCCGCCGCCGGGCACACACACCGGGTCCCGAGCAACGCGGCGGGCGTGTGCGCGCGCCCCCTAGGCGGCCGGGAACCCGAGGCCGTCATGTGACGTCCACCCAGGATGGGAGATCCCATCTGTGGACGTCATATTACAATAGCCGGGTATTGAAGTGGTTAATAACAGACTTCCCTGTGCTTCTAGGCATCGATAAAGCCTTTGAATTTTTTTTTGTATCCATCTCCTGACTTGTGCCTGTCCACAACTTTATCCTGGAGATCTTTTCACAGTGCCTTGCCACCCATAGTTGATTGTTTGCTTTACTTGCACTACCAAATGCTCCAGGAAAGCTCTTTTCATGCTGAGCTAATCAAAATGACCACAGCTGATGACAGTTGAAAGTCAAATGACTTTGTGTGCCGTTGAGAAGGTGATTAGTTACACCTAATAGAGTTTATAAGTCATTTTTTAGGAGGGGGGTGATCCTTTTCCCAACTCAGTGATTCTGTTTTCTGTGTCTGTCTTCATTTTAGGCTGCAAAAGCAACAAAATGTGATTATTTAAGGGGGGTGGTTCTTTTCTATACCCACTGTACATTCTTGTGATAAATAAATATATAAATATATACGTATACAATTTTTTGTTTTTTAACCATACATTTTCTAATGAAGCTCTTTCTTCACACAATAAAAATACGTATATTTAAACTTCAATAATATCAGATAAAAATAAAATGTAAGAGCCTGCAATTATGTAAGAGGAAGTGAGACTACAACTAAAACTGTGCCTCTGTAGGAAAGGTCACTTTAGAGAGTCTGCGGTCTGTCCTATTTTAGTCAGTGCTCTGAATGTTGATCCCAGCACTATTCCTACAATGTGCATTTGATACATGCTTGGTGTATGCAGCCAGATCCGAGACCCTTAGGATGGCAGGGAGGGAGACCCTCTGCATGCAGGACAGGGGGCAGCCTGGGATGTGCACAGTCACATATAGATCTCTGTTACCAAAGCATGCTCAGCAATGAAGGGGACTGCAGGGGTTTGGGTAATAAGTGCTGGGATGGATGAAATTGGGTTGTTGCGTCTGCTTATCCTGCAAAAAGTTATCAGGAGAGTGACATTTAGCACAGAAAACCTTCCCAGCTCTCTGCTCCGTCAGCAGATTAGGTTCCTTCTCCCTGTATGTGGGGGAGGGAGACCCGGGCATTGGAAAGGTCAGAGTCTGCTCACACATGGAGCAAGCCACACAGCTGTTGGGTCACAGGAGGATCTCAGAGGACACCTTTAAGGCACATCAATGCAGCAAACAGCTGTAGAGCACTCTATAAATTTGGGGAGAGGTGCTTCTATAATACTGAGCTATTACATGTCATTCAAAGTACTTCATTCAGAGAGAAAATAAAACCTGATCACTAGACACCCCATTGCTCGGAAACCCCATTGCATAGCTCCAAGTCTATGACTGCTTATAGAGCATCGATGGGATTCTAATGGCCAGGGTCATCCAGAGCCCAGGGCAAGGATCCAGAACTGTGCCCCCTCCCTCGCTGTTAATACATGTCATGGTATGGTTGTACCACCCTGCATCTATTCTTTGCCCCCTTGCTTCTCTGCGCCCGAGGCAGCTTCCCCTCCCGCCCACCCCTTCTCACGGCCCTGGCAGTAATGTTAAGACAGTTAATTGTCAGCGGGGCAAGGAGGGGACGTATGGGGACAGGTTATATGCCTTCTCTGTGGAAGTAGAAAACCTATTTAAAGAACAACTTCAGCCTAAAGGATATGCAGGATATGGGTTTAAAGCTAAAGACCAGGTATGGCTATTTCTGCATAGATTCCAGCTTGGACCAATGTAGGTAAGCATGGGGTCCAGGTGGAAACTGGATGTTACTGTAGTAGGCACCACTAGCTTCCGAGTCCTGTGCCGAGCAGCTGCCCTGCTGCATAGTGGACATTAAAGGTCACTGGCTTGGCACATGTGCTATTCAGAGAGCACTTTGCATTTTTCTTAATGAATGCAAAGTGTTCTCTGATTGGGCGAGGTGGAGAGGCAGGGCGTGACATCACATTCTCATCCTTGTCCAATCAGAGAACGCTTTGCATCATAAAAATGCAAAATGTTCTTTGAATGACGCCCATGCCAAGCGAGCGATCTCCTGTGTTCACTAAGTATCAGAACAGCCACTCAGCATAGGACCTGGAAGCTCGTGGAGATCTTCATAATAGTAATGTCTACTACAATGAATTTCAGCTTCCACAGGGATCTGCCAGGTATGGCGCATGCATAGTTACATTTGTCCAAGCTGGACCAGTGTAACTCTGCAAAAATAGCCATGTCTGAAATTCTGTTTTAAAAAAAGGAGCTCCCAAAAAAACCTAAATATAGACATTCAACACTTACCTGCTCCTCTTGTAATGATAAATGAGTAAGTATATAGCAGTGGCACACATCTTCAGAATTCAACAAGAACTTTATTTGTCACAGTTAAAAAACACAGTGGGTCTTAATTCTAATGCATTTCCAGACTTTTTCTTATCTGAGCCCGATCCGATCCAGCGATGTGTACGAGTGCAGCGGCTCCAGCTGCTGTCTCTCTCCTCATTGGCCAGATAGATAGTAGCAGGAGCCATTGGCTCCCACTGCTGTCAATCAAATCCCATGGCTTTCCTTTGGAGCACCCGATGAAGAGGAGAGGCCTGGAGCGCTGGCAGGGCACCCTAGAAGAAGAAGATCAGGCTCAGCAATGGCATGCAATGCCAAGCTGCTGCTAACAAAGCAAACAGAATATTTTTGGCATGCATTAAAAAGGGGATCAACTCCAGAGATAAAACGATAATTCTCCCGCTCTACAAGACTCTGGTCCAGCCGCACCTGGAGTATGCTGTCCAGTTCTGGGTACCAGTCCTCAGGAAGGATGTACTGGAAATGGAGCGAGTACAAAGAAGGGCAACAAAGCTAATAAAGGGTCTGGAGGATATTAGTTATGAGGAAAGGTTGCGAGTACTGAACTTATTCTCTCTGGAGAAGAGACGCTTGAGAGGAGATATGATTTCAATTTACAAATACCCTACTGGTGACCCCCACAGTAGGGATAAAACTTTTTCGCGGAAGGGAGTTTAACAAGACACGTGGCCACTCATTAAAATTAGAAGAAAAGAGGTTTAACCTTAAACTACGTAGAGGGTTCTTTACTGTAAGAGTGGCAAGGATGTGGAATTCCCTTCCACAGGCGGTGGTCTCAGCGAGGGGCATCGATAGTTTCAAAAAACTATTAGATAATCACCTGAATGACCACAACATACAGGGATATACAATGCAATACTGACATATAATCACACACATAGGTTGGACTTGATGGACTTGTGTCTTTTTTCAACCTCACCTACTATATAACCTACTATGTAACTGGGCTGCTCTGTGCAAAACAATTGTACAGAGCAGGTAAGTATAGGCATGTTTGTTATTTTTATTTAGAAAAAACTAGGGTTTACATCCCATTTAATCATAGCTATTAATGAGATGCGAGTAAATGAGTTCATATTGGTGCCAGGACATGGTCCTTTAGCACCAAAGACAAAAAGGCCAAAGTGCGTACCTCAGCATGATCTGCAAACTCCTGCAGCAGCATCCTTCTTGCACCCCCCCCCTACTTCTGAAGTGCCCAAGGCAGCTGCCTCATCTGCCTACCCCTCAGCCCAGCCCTTGTTCATATGCAGACCAAAGTCTATTACCCTGCTCAATATTAGGTGGGTGGTCATAAAGGTATGGCTGATCGGTGTATTTTCATTCGGTGTATTTTATTTTCAACATACTGCCAAAGAAGAAAAGTAAACATAATCAACTCTGTTACCTGCCTTCTGATAATACTGAAAGTTAAAGTGTTACTAAACCCAATAATATGAAAATAGTTAATCCGCCACCCCACAGGGCCCACAGCTTATAAATCTTCTTTTTACATTAAAATATTGCCACTATATACCTTTTTGGATGATCTGTATACCATGGTTACATGATAAACTGCAGTTTCTTCAGTGCTGAGAGTTCAGGAAGGAGGAGTTTTCCACTACAGCCTGTATACACACCCACATGTGTGATGTCAATATCATGTGAACTGGCTATCTCTGATCAACAAGTAAATGTTCTCTCCAGCATAAAAGACACAACTGAGCATGTGCAGGTTGGCTACCCTGCCTGTGTTAGCTGGCCTTCCCCAGATAGACAGTGCAGGAGGGAGGATCTGTGCATACAGGATAAAACAGCCTTTTTACACAATGCAGAGGATTAACCCCTTAAGTACCACAGTGAGTATAACAAGCTTGTTATGTTATACAGACTGATTTTACTGTTGTGGGTTTAGTAACACTTTAATGTCCTCTAGACTCGAGGTTGATTTTATCTGAATATAAAGTCACCATTCAGAATTAGTTTCTTTAGGTCAGTGCTCTATGGCAGGGGTCTCCAAACTTTATAAACAAAGGGCCAGTTTACTGTCCTTCAGATTTTAGGGGGGCCGGACTGTGGACAGTGGGAGTAGAAAAGGTCCCGACATCAGTGGGAAAATATAATTCCCCATTGTTTGTTTCAGTGGGAGTAATTGTGCCCCATCGTTAGTGTCATTGGGAGGAACTGTGCCCCATCATTGATGTCATTGGGCCCCATTGTTGGTGTAATTCTGAGAAATTGTGTTCCATTGTTTTTGTAATTGGGAGGAGCTGTGTCCCTTTATTGCTGTCAGTGTGGGGGGGGGGGGGAATTATGTTCCATTGTTGGTATCAGTGAATGAAACAGTGCCCCAAGGGCCAGATAAAAGCAAACAAAGGGTCGCATCTAGCCCCCGGGCCACAGTTTGGAGACATCTGCTCTATGGGATCCCCTGAGGTCTAGTATAAAGCTCCTTTCTTTTAATGAAACCTGAAAGTTCAGGGTGAAGCACGGAAACCATAAGAATACAACTGAGATTAACTGCTACCCACAACAAGTTCTAAACTGCAATAAGAAATTTACATTGTGATGGGACTAGTCTTAAAGTCTGTGTCAGTGCAAAATAAAAAATCATATGCAGTACATCTCTGCAATACATGCACATTTCCTAATGTTTTATCCCTCTAAAGGCCTCGTGTACACTGGGCATTCAGCACTGATGCAGAAGACTTCTGTGTTTATGTGCGATTGGAAGACTCAGGTGCACCGCCCAGCCTCGCTGCCAGCAGCCTGTAAAACTCCATAACAGGCTGACAACTGCTGCAGCTGGATAAACAGAATAATTACCACCGCTCTAGGTGATCGGGTTCAAGCTTCCCGTCCTCCGCTGTGTGGATGATTGTGAGAGCCCCAGGTGCCGGCAATTGCTATTCCAATGGTATGTGTGTGATGGAAAAATCTGGACAGCCGCACTCCGGATTGGAAAAGTGAAAAATAAAATCCTCTTTATTGAAAAAGTAATAACATGATTAAAATCCGTACATGGCTTTGTTGGGATAATGCAGCATAACCGCTAACGCGTTTCACGCTCCCATAGAGCGCTTACTCATAGCTGCAGCTGGATGGTGCACCGAACGGTACTTAGGACAGTATGGGTCTAGGGACAAATGCCTGGAAAGAGAGCCGTCTGCCCTAAATGTTAGTACTGCTCGGTGCACCATCTAGCCTCAGCAGCTATCAAGCTGTTAGCCTCTTATAGAGTTTTACAGGCTGGATGGTGCGCCCAGCATGCATGAGTCCTAAGAAACTGCAAGTATAATAAAATACCTGTTAATCTCCCAGAAATCCAGAGCGTCCAACTTTCTGTATGAGCTGACAACACAATGGGGTTGATTTACTAAAGGCAATAAGCCTGTGGAGTTGCTCCAGAGCTTAGTAAATGAGGCGAAACTTCACTTTGTAAAGAATACCCAATCACGTGCAAGAAAACAAAAGAACAGCAATTTTTCTTGCACGTGATTGGATGATGGAAGTCAGCAGAACTTGTCCCATTTACTAAGCTCTGAAGCAACTGCATTTCCAAAGTTCACAGTTTATTTGCTTTCAGTAAATCAACCCCAGTGCCTGTGCTGCACTGAATTCTTGGCCAGGATTATCAGCCCTGCCCAATTCTTCCCTTGGACAAAATAGCAGCTTTTCCTTGTTTTATGGAGATGAGGAGGGGGAGGTGTTCTTTAGTCCAAGCAAAGAGAATTGGGCAAGATTGACAAAACCGCTGGGGATTTCAGGGCAGAGGAGGCACTGTGTTATCAGCTTAAGCAGAAAGTTATGAATTTCTGGCAGATCAATAGGTAGTGTTGTGTACACACAGCATTCATTGTACTATATTTATGGAGGAGCATAGAGATGAGCCGCCCCTGGTTCGATTCGCACCAGAACATGCGAACAGGCAAAAAGTTTGAGTGAACATGCAAACCCTATTAAAGTCTATGGGACACGAACATGAAAAAAAGTAATTTTAAAAGCTTATATGCAAGTTATTGCTATAAAAAAGTGTATGGGGAGCCGGGTACTGCCCCAGGGGACATGTATCAATGCAAAAAAAAGTTTTTAAAACAATGTTTTTTTTCAGGAGCAGTGATTTTAATAATACTTAAAGTGAAACAATAAAAATTAAAGATTCTTTAAATATTGTGCCTGGGGGGTCCCCTTAGTCTGCCTGTAAAGTGGTGCATCTGTGTGATGTGT
Source organism: Lithobates septentrionalis (assembly GCA_037952835.1). NCBI lineage: Eukaryota > Metazoa > Chordata > Amphibia > Anura > Ranidae > Lithobates > Lithobates septentrionalis. Next base: position 87,085 of record JBBDGP010000502.1, read on the forward strand.
AGAAGAGTGCCGCAGCAAAATTACATTTCTAAAAAAAACTTAATTTAAACTTGCTCGCGGCTGTAATGTATTGCCGACTCGAGTGATGTCACATGACGTCAGAAGGGTCACTCGATTACGTCACCGGGTGGCCCCGTCCTTGCCTATATAACAGCTGTCACAGCCAAGAGACAGCAGTCCGCGGGAGGCCTCCCCTTTGAGGCGGAGCTTTTTTTTTTTTTCTATTTTTCAGGTCTGTCGGGCGGCGTGATTAAAGATGGATGGACATCGCAGGACACCTTGTTTTTTTCCTTTTTTAATAAAGGAATTGTAAAAAACTGTCTATTGTGGTTTTTACTTTTTGACACTTTTTTGGTGAATGGGTAGGGGTACAATGTACCCCTACCCATTCACATGGGGGGGCCCAGGATCTGGGGGCTTCCAGATTTCGATAAGCCCCCCAGCCGCAGACCCCCACAACCACCGGGCCAGGGTCGTGGGGATGAGGCCCTTGTCCTCATCAACATGGGGACAAGATGCTTTGGGGGGACCCCAAAACACCCTTCCCATATTGAGGGCAAGCAGCCTGGTATGGTTCAGAAGGGGACGAGCGAGAGCCCCCCTTTCCTGGCCTGCCAGGCTGCTTGCTTAGATAAGGGTCTGTTATGGATTTTGGGGGGACCCCACGCCAATTTTTATATTTTTTTGGTGTGGAGTTCCCCTTAAAATCTATGCCAGACCCAAAGGGCCTGTCTATAGTCTGTCTATCTGGCTGGCACATCCACACTCCACTCACTGCCTGTCGATCCAACATCAGAATTGCCTTTGGTCAAGGGACCAGGGCAAGATAAAAAGGAAGTTAGAGAGAGAATAGAGAGTAGGGGAAGAAAGAAGGGTTACATAGAACATACCTGGAGACTTGCGTTCAGCTCCACCTCTCACGTTTCTTCTGTGCTGCCATATTGAAGTACGATGGGCATCCGGAAGGGAAAAAACATTTCCCCTCCCCTTTGGGCTGCTAAAATAAATGAAGTCACTGTGTCCACGGTCTCTGCTCTCGCTTGTGAGGTCTGAGGGCCTTGTTTAAGGGATGGGTCTGCCAGTTCTAACAGGGCTACGTCTAAGCTGGAGGGTACCTGACCTGGGTCTGAGACATATGTTGTCCAGGCTGACCAGATGCTGGAGAAACGGTCTCTGGTTCCCTTACAAGTGGCAATCAAGTGTTCTGCTTCCCTTATCTCATTCACCTTACGCTTCCATTCAGTCCTATTCGGGATTTGAGAGCGTTTCCAGTATATGGGAAGTAACCACTTAGCTGCATTCAGTAAGTGAGGTAGGATACTTTTTTATATTGGGTAATTGGCATAGAGGGAAGGTGTAATAGGTAGTGTATTAGTGAAAGTGGAATGTCCAGGTCCATAATGTCTTTAATCTGGGACTTGATGTCTTCCCAATAGGGCCTGACCACCGGGCAGTCCCACCAAATGTGCAGGAGTGTGCCCCGGTGACCACAGCCCCTCCAGCACCGATCCGATGTGGATGGGTAAATTCTTGCTAGGTCCATTGGTACCAATGCGATAGTATCTTATAATTTGTTTCTTGAGTTTTGGAGTCAATTGAGCTGGATCGGGTGAGTTGATAGAGGTGGGACAGTTGGGTGGGGGTGAAGACTAGCCCCAGGTCTCGTTCCCAGGATCTGATGTATGTGGGCTTATGATGTCATGTTGGTTAGAGTGTTCTGGCAGTTGGGGTCTTTGGAGGCATTCAGATTTTCAATAGTTCAGTGTAGGGGCCCATTTAAGGTATGGAGTCCTCTGTAGTATCCCATTTAATAGTGGGTTAACTGGGAAGTGACAAAAAGGAAGTATCTGCAAAAAGGTGGTTTGTCCCCAAGCGAGTGTAGCGTGGCTGGTGAGCTTTTAGTAGTCATGCAAATACAAAATGGATGTTGGTTCATTGTGCCTCCTAAGACTGGCAGCCTTTATGTTATTTTTTTTAACAACAACAAGGTTGGTCTTTATTGAAAAAAGAAAACATGGTATGATACAGAGAACTCTCGACAAGAGATATATCAGTTGCATACGTTGCAATAACATAAAACGTGAGGAACATAGGAAATAGAACATATTGCTACCTACAAGGTAACAGGTGTCACACTCCTACAGAATAGTCATCCATTAATCAGGGGGACCATGGGAGAGAGGGGGGGAGAGGGAAGGCTCCTTCAAAGTACCCCAAAGTTGACATGTCTGTAGGCAGTAAGCGTCTATCGACAGATGGTCTAAATGGGATCAGTCCATGGCTGCCAAATCCGCTCATACTTCAGGGGACATCCTCTACTGTGGGGGGCAAATGGGAGGTCCATTTTAACAAGATCTCCTTTTTGGCATAGAAGAGCAGAAGCGAGATCAGTATCTTAGTGTATCTAGGCCTTTGCTCATCGTCCTGTACGCCCAACAGTGCAAGTTCGGCCATCAAAGGAGAATCCATCTGAAGGCAAACATTAATATACTCCCCCACTGCAGCCAAGTAGCGCGTCAGCCTGGGCTAGGTCCAAAAGATGTGGTAATAAGTGCCTTCAGGTGAGTGACAGCGTGGGCAATTCAGAGAACGCAGCGGATAGATTCTGTGCAGTCTCTGAGGCGTATAGTACACCCTATGTAAGAATTTAGTTTGTATCATTTTGTCCCTAGAGGATATCACCCATTTAGAACTATTCTCAAAACATTCCTCTCAGGTCTCTCTATCCAAGTTAGGTAAATCTTCCTTCAATTTATCCCACAGGGCATCCATTTTAGGCGAGTCCGTCTGAAGGTTAGCCAGGTACAGTGCAGAAAGAGGTTTACTGAAGGATTCCTGCGCCAACAACTCCTCAATAGGGTCTGCCTTAAGGCTGGGGGTGATGGGAATTGTGCTCTGGATGCATGGCACAGTTGGTGATATCTGAATGCCATCCATGTAGGGAGACCATATTTGTCCATGAGGTCACGAAATAAAAGAAGGGAGCCAAGGGAGCCGGTCTGTAGTATATCTCGCAACAACTTGATGCCAAAGCGGGCCCAAAGTTGTGGATCTGGGATTGTCCTGAAGTGAGGGAAAGGAGGGTTTCCACCTATTAGGATGCAGGAATCGTCGCCTAGCCACTCCCCATACCTGCAAGGTCGCCACAGTCGAGGTCGGGAGGGAGGGGTATGCCGAGGGGCCCCTGTACACCTAATTACCAAGTTCCTTAAGAGATCCCACAACCTTTATGTTATTTATTACTACTGTTTCTGTTTTAAGGAATGTTAAAGTTTTTAGTTTTGTTAATAAATGGCCATCGCGGCCAAATTTTTTTCCATAATGGTGTTGTCTCGTTATTTGGTTAAATGGGTAATTAGTGATACCTTTTGGTAAGAGGTTGGCAACATCTGGTGTACCCTAGTCATTCATGGGGCTGACATATCACATGGTCATTAGGGATTTGGCCACTTGTGGTTCTCAATGAGTCCACACTTCGGTGTCATTTGGGAGACAATGGCCTGTTGTCACACAACTCAGTCTAGTTGGACTGCTACATTCACACTGTCACACACTGCTAATGACAGATTACAAATTAGCTCCTGGTGGGGGCCAAGTGTGTGTGCATTACTGACAAACAGGATCTGTCTGGAAAAGTAAGCAGAGTAGGAGGGCTGCAGCGGGTACACAGGGTGGGATCTATGAAGGCTAAAAGTATTCGGAGTCAACAGACGTGGAAGAATCTTCTTACCCAACCTCCCTGAGTTGAATCTCTTTTCATGTTGGTTAGAATGTTCTGGCGGTTGGGGTCTTTGAAGGCATTCAGATTTTCAATAGTTCAGTGTAGGGGCCCAACTAAGGTATGGAGTCCTCTGTGGTATTCCAGTTAATAGTGGGTTAACTGGGAAGTGGTAAAGAGGAAGTATCTTCAAAAAGGTGGTTTGTCCCCGAGCCAGTGTAGCGTGGCTGGGGAGCTTTTAGTAGTCATGCAAATACAAAATGGATGTTGGTTCATTGTACCTCCTAAGACTGGCAACCTTTATGTTATTTATTACTACTGTTCCTGTTTTAAGGAATGTTAAAGTTTTTAGTTTTGTTAATAAATGGCCATCGCGGCCAAATTTTTTTCATAATGGTGTTGTCTCATTATTTGGTTAAATGGGTAATTAGTGATACCTTTTGGTAAGAGGTTGGGAACATCTAGTGTACCCTAGTCATTCATGGGGCTGACATCTCACATGGTCATTAGGGATTTGGCCACTTGTGGTTCTCAATGAGTCCACACTTCGGTGTCATTTGGGAGACAATGGCCTGTTGTCACACAACTCAGTCTAGTTGGACTGCTACATTCACACTGTCACACACTGCTAATGACAGATTACAAATTAGCTCCTGGTGGGGGCCAAGTGTGTGTGCATTACTGACAAACAGGATCTGTCTGGAAAAGTAAGCAGAGTAGGAGGGCTGCAGCGGGTACACAGGGTGGGATCTATGAAGGCTAAAAGTAATCGGAGTCAACAGACGTGGAAGAATCTTCCTACCCAACCAACCTGAGTTGAATCTCTTTTCATGTTGGTTAGAATGTTCTGGCGGTTGGGGTCTTTGAAGGCATTCAGATTTTCAATAGTTCAGTGTAGGGGCCCATCTAAGGTATGGAGTCCTCTGTGGTATTCCAGTTAATAGTGGGTTAACTGGGAAGTGGTAAAGAGGAAGTATCTTCAAAAAGGTGGGTTGTCCCCGAGCCAGTGTAGCGTGGCTGGGGAGCTTTTAGTAGTCATGCAAATACAAAATGGATGTTGGTTCATTGTACCTCCTAAGACTGGCAACCTTTATGTTATTTATTACTACTGTTTCTGTTTTAAGGAATGTTAAAGTTTTTAGTTTTGTTAATAAATGGCCATCGCGGCCAAATTTTTTTCATAATGGTGTTGTCTCGTTATTTGGTTAAATGGGTAATTAGTGATACCTTTTGGTAAGAGGTTGGGAACATCTAGTGTACCCTAGTCATTCATGGGGTGACATCTCACATGGTCATTAGGGATTTGGCCACTTGTGGTTCTCATTGAGTCAACACTGCTGTGTGATTTGGGAGACAATGGCCTATTGTCACACAACTCAGTCTAGCTGGACTGCTACATTCACTCTGTCACATACTGCCTATGATGACAGATTACAAATGAGCTCCTGGTGGGGGCCAAGTGTGTGTGTGTTACTGACAAACAGGATCTGTCTGGAAAAGTAAGCAGAACGGAGATACAGAAAAGCCGATAATGGAAACAAAACAACACCAACCAGTGTAGTAAACATAAGACACTGCTGTTTACATTAGATTACCCCATACTGGTTGTATGCTGCACACGGCTCATCGCTGACCTCTCACTTCCATGCAGCACCTAAAGTGGATAGAAACTCAAACAATGAACTTCTCTTATTTGCTGCCTTTGGTGTGTTAAATATACCATTAAAAAAAGTTTTTTTCTCTCTGTTTTCTAGGGAAATAAAACAGGTTATAAAAACCTGTTGACCCTGTCAGACAATTAGTGAGACCCTATGCCTTGGGGATGAAGACAGTGGGCTGGATTGAATGGTTTTGAGTGGTGGGCAGGGCTGACACCACCATAGAAATGCAGTGTGTTGTAGCTCCACAACAGGAAATTAAAGAGGAGCTCCACCCAAAAGGGGAAGTTCCGCTTTAAGCGCTCCCCCCCCCTCTTATGCCACATTTGGCACATATTTTTATTTTAGGGGGGAGCAGGTACATGGACATGATTCTATGGGGGTTATTTACGTAAGGCAAATCCACTTTGCCCTACAAGTGCACTTGGAAGTGCGGTAGCTGTAAATCTAAGGGGTAGATCTGAAATGAGGGGGAAGCTCTGCTGATTTTATCATCCAATCATGTGCAAGTTAACCACTTGAGCCCCGGACCATTATGCTGCCTAAGGACCAGAGGTCTTTTTCCAATTTGGCACTGCGTCGCTTTAACTGCTAATTGCGCAGTCATGCAATGCTGTACCCAAACGAAATTTGCGTCCTTTTCTTCCCACAAATAGAGCTTTCTTTTGATGGTATTTGATCACCTCTGCGGTTTTTATTTTTTGCGCTATAAATGGAAAAAGACCGAAAATTTTGAAAAAAAATGATATTTTCTACTTTTTGTTATAAAAAAAATCCAATAAACTCAATTTTAGTCATACATTTAGGCCAAAATGTATTCGGCCACATGTTTTTGGTAAAAAAAATGTCAATAAGCGTATATTTATTGGTTTGCGCAAAAGTTATAGCGTCTACAAACTAGGGTACATTTTCTGTAATTTACACAGCTTTTAGTTTATGACTGCCTATGTCATTTCTTGAGGTGCTAAAATGGCAGGGCAGTACAAAACCCCCCCAAATGACCCCATTGTGGAAAGTAGACACCCCAAGGAAATTGCTGAGAGGCATGTTGAACCCATTGAATATTTATTTTTTTTGTCCCAAGTGATTGAATAATGACAAAAAAAAAAAAAAAAAAAATATTTACAAAAAGTTGTCACTAAATGATATATTGCTCACACAGGCCATGGGCCTATGTGGAATTGCACCCCAAAATACATTCTGCTGCTTCTCCTGAATATGGGGATACCACATGTGTGGGACTTTTTGGGAGCCTAGCCGCGTACGGGGCCCCGAAATCCAATCACCGCCTTCAGGATTTCTAAGGGCGTAAATTTATGATTTCACTCTTTACTGCCTATCACAGTTTCGGAGGCCATGGAATGCCCAGGTGGCACAAAACCCCCCCAAATGACCCCATTTTGGAAAGTAGACACCCCAAGCTATTTCCAGAGAGGCATATTGAGTCCATGGAATATTTTATATTTTGACACAAGTTGCGGGAAAGTGACACATTTTTTTTTTTTTTTGCACAAAGTTGTCACTAAATGATATATTGCTCACACAGGCCATGGGCATATGTGGAATTGCACCCCAAAATACATTTAGCTACTTCTCCTGAGTACGGGGATGCCACATGTGTGGGGCTTTTTGGGAGCCTAGCCGTGTACGGGACCCCGAAAACCAATCACCGCCTTCAGGATTTCTAAGGGTGAAAATTTTTGATTTCACTCTTCACTGCCTATCACAGTTTCGGAGGCCATGGAATGCCCAGGTGGCACAAAACCCCCCCAAATGACGCATTTTTTGGGGAAAAAACACACTTTTTTAAATTTTAATGCACTAAAACACACTATATTGCCCAAATGTTTGATGAAATAAAAAAGATGATCTTAGGCCGAGTACATGGATACCAAACATGACATGCTTTACAATTGCGCACAAACGTGCAGTGGCAACAAAATAAATACATTTTTAAAAGCCTTTAAAAGCCTTTACAGGTTACCACTTTAGATTTACAGAGGAGGTCTACTGCAAAAATTACTGCCCTCGATCTAACCTTCGCGGTGATACCTCACATGCATGGTGCAATTGCTGTTTACGTTTGACGACAGACCGCCGCTTGCGTTCGCCTTAGTGCGAGAGCAGGGGGCGACAGGGGTGCTTTTTTTTTTTTTTTTTTTTTTCTTTATTATTTTTTTGCTTTTTTATCTTATTTTTAAACTGTTCCTTTCATTTTTATTTTTTTTTAATCATTTTTATTGTTATCTCGGGGAATGTAAATATCCCCTATGATAGCAATAGGTAGTGACAGGTACTCTTTTTTGAAAAAATTGGGGTCTATTAGACCCTAGATCTCTCCTCTGCCCTCAAAGCATCTGACCACACCAAGATCGGTGTGATAAAATGCTTCCCCAATTTCCCAATGGCGCTATTTACATCCAGCGAAATCTAAGTCATAAAATGCTCGTAGCTTCCGGTTTCTTAGGCCATAGAGATGTTTGGAGCCACTCTGGTCTCTGATCAGCTCTATGGTCAGCTGGCTGAATCACCGGCTGCATTTTCAGGTTCCCTGTTGAGACAGGAGAGCCAGAGAAAAACACGGAAGACGGTGGGGGGGGGGGGCATTCCCTCCCACGGCTTGCAAAAGCAGTCTAGAGGCTAATTAGCCGCTAGGATTGCTTTTACATGAAAGCCGACCGCTGGCTGAAAAGAATGATACCAAGATGATACCTAAACCTGCAGGCATCATTCTGGTATAACCACTCAAAGTTGTGAATGGCGTACCTGAAGACAAAAAAATGGTTAACAATAAAGCACAGTAAACGGTAAAGTATAAAAAATTGCATACCTGAAAAGCAAACATGATAAAGCATAATAACAATAAAACATTGCAGAATAGAATACAGTAAAAAACAGCAGAACAATAGAGAGAATAGAGAGAGAGAGAACAATAAAACGACAACTATTTTTTTTATTTTATATATATATATATATATATATTTTTTTTTTTTACACTTTTTTTGTAACTAACTTTTATAACTGTAACCGGTTCCAGGTTCGGGTCTCTCAAAATGCGATGGCATCTTGGGAGACCCTGTGAAAGTGTGCCTAGTCTGTGCAATGCTGTACCCTACGCTAATACTCAACTAGTGTATGGTAGCGTTCAAAACATTCACCAATGCAAAGACCAGGATTGTCAGGACAGGAGGGACAATAATAGCGGGTGTCACGTCTATATCCGCGCTAGCTGCAGACACAATATCTTTTTTGGGGGCGTTCGCTGGGTAGGGGTACTCGGGAGGACATAAAGAAAATGCCTCTCATGCAGCCGACTGCATTTGGTTGGGGATGTGAATGGGGGAAGTACGGGCGCTGCAGAAGCGGTGGGTTCCCAATTAGGATTGGCGAATGCAGTAGGAAGGGCACTATGGGCACGACGGGCCTGTGTTTGTCTTTTTGGTGGCAGCGGGACACTACTTGTGCTTGCCACCTCACCAGCTTGAACTGCACTTATGGGACTCGCCACGTCACCAAGTGTTACTGCAGTGCTGGTTTGACTACGACCGGGGTGTACTAGGCCGCTGGCGCTTGCCAGTTCACCAAAACGCTACCAAAAAATCTGTTAGCGATCGCAGGGATCAGGCCTGACTCTGCGAACGCTGCAGTTATGCGTTTTAGTCTTTTGTAAGTGACAGTGATCGATCGATACTGCACTTGGGTGGGCTGGGCTGGGCCGGGCGGAGGGGCAAAACGCAGGTGCTAGCAGGTATCTGGGCTGATCCCACTAACACTGCGTTTGTGAGAACCCTAAACTGCTGGGGATGCTAGTATAGATCTGATCGGATCAGATATTGATCCGTTCAGATACTATACCACTAAGGGTGGTGTACAGTGCGTGCGTGGGTGTTAGCGGTACTGGCGCTAACCTGACGCTGCCTGGGGCTGGCGCTTGCCAGTTCACCAAAATACTACCAAAAAAACTGTTAGCGATCGCAGGGATCAGGCCTGACTCTGTGAACGCTGCAGTTATGCATTTAGTGTTTTGTAAGTGTCAGTGATCGATCGATACTGCACTTGGGTGGGCTGGGCCGGGCGGAGGGGCAAAACGCAGGTGCTAGCAGGTATCTGGGCTGATTCCGCTAACACTGCGTTTTTGGGAACCCTAAACTGCTGGGGACACTAGTATAGATCTGATCGGATCAGATATTGATCCGTTCAGATACTATACCACTAAGGGAGGCGTATGCTGCGTGCGTGGGTGTTAGCGGTACTGGCGCTAATCTGACGCTGCCTGGGGCTGGTGCTTGCCAGTTCACCAAAATACTACCAAAAAAACTGTTAGCGATCGCAGGGATCAGGCCTGACTCTGCGAACGCTGCAGTTATGCGTTTAGTCTTTTGTAAGTGACAGTGATCGATCGATACTGCACTTGGGTGGGCTGGGCTGGGCCGGGCGGAGGGGCAAAACGCAGGTGCTAGCAGGTATCTGGGCTGATCCCGCTAACACTGCGTTTTTGGGAACCCTAAACTGCTGGGGACGCTAGTATAGATCTGATCGGATCAGATATTGATGCGTTCAGATACTATACCACTAAGGGAGGCGTATGCTGCGTGCGTGGGTGTTAGCGGTACTGGCGCTAATCTGACGCTGCCTGGGGCGACGCATATCACCGCCGGGCGATCAGGGGGTTAAACCTTTATTCGGTAATAAACGGCGGGTGCCCTGACACTATAAAAAATAAACAAACTAACCAGCGTCAACCGTAACGGTTATACGGTGATCAGTGGTGAAAGGGTTAACTAGGGGGCAATCAAGGGGTTAAAACATTTATTCGGTAGTATATGGGGGTCCCTGACGCTATAAAACGCTGACGGCGAACCTAAATATTTATGTCCCTAACTAGCGTCACCAGCGACACTAATACAGCGTTCAGAAAAATGATCGCTTAGTGACACTGGTGACAGGGGGTGATCAAGGGGTTAAAACTTTATTAGGGGGGGTTAGGGGGGTACCCTAGACCTAAAGGGGGGTAATACTCACTGTCCCAACACTAACTGTCACAAACTGACACCAATGCAGTAATCAGAAAAAATAAATAAATAAATAAAAAAAACTGCTGGTGTCAGTTTGTGACAGGGGGGGGGGTGATCGGGGGGGGATCGGGGGGCGATCGGGGGGGGGATCGGGGTGTTTTGTGTGCCTGGCATGTTCTACTGTGTGTGTGTGTGTGTTGGTGCACTCACATTGATGTCTTCTCTCCTCGGGCCGGAACGGAAAATACCGAGCCGAGGAGAGATGACATCATTTCCTTTGCTGCTGTTTAGCATACAGCAGCAAAGGAATGATTCGATTGGCCGGCGGCGATCGCGAGGGGGGGGCCACGAACGGATGGTCTCCCCCTCACCACCGATCGCCGGGGCACAAAGGACGACTGCCTCGGGCACCGGGGGGGGGGTCCGATCGGACCCCCCACCCGTGGAAGGCAAATCACGTACACTGTACGTGATTTTGCCTGTCCGTGCCACTTTGCCGACGTACATCGGCGTGAGGCGGTCGTCAAGTGGTTAAAATGCTGTTTTTTATTTTCCTTGCATTTCCCCCTCGGATCTACAGCTACTGCACTTCCAAGTGCACTTGTTGTTTTTTTTAAAGCTGAACCTTTAATATCACTATAAAGCTTAGCTCCAGATATGATATTAATTGTGTAGTTATACTGATCCAGCTTTGACGAGTGTAAGTATATCTCATACCTGATGGACTATTGGAGAAGCTGACAATCACTGTAGTAGTCAGCGCTACTACAGTAATCACTGCGATCTCACCTGTGCTGAGCAGCATTCCCTCTGCACACTGACCACAGGGGGTCACTCACTCACCAATGCAAACATTCAAGTGAATGGGCTGCCCTATGGTCGACATGCCGAAAACCTGTGTGTAGCAATAACTCTCGGTGGAGCTGCTGGTTTAAGCGGGCTTGTTACCTTCACTCTCAACACCTCTGTTTCACCGGCACCGGGTCTAGGGTTCCGTTGAGTTTACCTCTGGATGATATAAGCATCAAACACTTGAGTAGGTTTTCCAATGCTTTAATAAAACGAACGAGGGAAGTAGCAGGAAAGAGGTAGTAGGAAAGCTGCAGGGAAGCTCAAATACCTTTCTGTTGTATTTCTTCAGAACATTCTTTGTAATTGAACACTTGTAATTGAATAGTCCCTCTTTCGTAGGATTCAATCTTTGCCCGCCTGGATAGACATCTCTCACTTGCCTAGCAGCCAGCACGTAGCACGAACAAAAGTCTCTGCCACAGACTTATCTGGAATAAAACCCATACGATCCTCTGCCACAGGATGTATTGGTTTGTGGTGAAAGTCAGATACAGTACTTGAACCTTTAAGCCAACCCGGCAGTACTATACTGTAAGATTACTTCGGAATGCGTCCTCCAACCAAGTCACCAGGCCCCTCTCCAGACCAGCACTCTGCATGATCCTTCCATGACGGGTCCTCCCCTGGGATCTCCTCAGTTGTCCAGCTTCTTCACTCAGGAAAGACAGCTCAGGACCATTCCTCCGCTGCTGTGGTAGGCCCCAGACAGGCTTCTGGGCCCACCCACACGCAGCAGCGATGTGGGCCACCGGAACGGAGGACCACGAGGTGGTATTCCTAGTGCATACCTGTCAGCCAGGAGGGCCAGCAGGTGGCTGAAAACGAACCCCTAAAACATGGCGTCTCCCCATAAATACCCTCTCCCAGAATGCACCTCCACCGAGTTATCTCCGGGAAAGAGGAGCACTCATTCGCTTCAACACGTTGCTTTTCCAACACCTGCCGACAGTGACAACGACACCCACCGGCACAATGTGGAACTGCATGCAACGTCAGCCAAGCTGGAACAGAGGCAAATCTAACTTCCTATAACAAGCGACCCACTAAATTTACCTATCAGCGGTAGATAAAAATCTACCAGCGCTACATGTGAAAAACACACACAAAAAAAAAATGAGAGCGGGAACACGCGTTGTGAAGTGTGAACCCGGCCTAAGACTATTTCATTTTGAACAAAAAGTAACAAAGATGATGCTTGGAATGATCGGCCCACTCAAAACCACATTCCTGTGTTCGTTTTAAAATAATATTCCATTTGTAAACTAAGCTGTACTGAGGGACGTATGGAGGATGCCATTAATGATCTCTTTCTGCACATGACTGCTGCCTGGCTGTCATAGTTACTGACCTGGAACTAGCATGGTGCCAGTGAAGTCAGGTCTGCACACTTGTTCCAGGCCAGGGATGGGAGTCAGATGATCAGTATGGTAAGACTGGTAGACTGATGCCAGCAAAAGAAACCTACATATTTTTGTCAATACCAGCTTAAAGCAGATCTAATACTGTACCTACAGTGCCTTGAACATTTATTCATACCGCTTGAAATTTTGCACATTTTGTCATGTTACAACCAAATCGTAAATTTTTTTTAATGGGATTTTAATGCGATAGACCAACACAAATTGGCACATAATTGTGAAGTGGAACTAAAATTATAAATGGCTTTCAAAACGTTTTCAAAAATAAATATCTGAAAAGCGTGGCGTGCATTTGTATTCAGCCCCCCTTTACTCTGATACCCCTAACTAAAATATAATGGAACCAATTGCCTTCAGAAGTCACCTAATTAGTAAATAGAGTCCACTTGTGTATAATTTAATATCAGTATAAATACAGCTGTTCCGTGAAGCCCTCAGAGGTTTATTAGAGAACCTTAGTGAACAAACAGCATCATGAAGGCCAAGGAACACACCAGACAGGTCAGAGATAAAGTTGCGAAGAAGTTTAAAGCAGGGTTAGATTAAAAAAAAAATACAAAAAAAGCTTTGAACATCTCACGGCGCACTGTTCAATCCATCATCTGAAAATGGAAAGAGTATGGCACAACTGCAAACCTACCAAGACATGGCCATCCACCTAAACTGACAGGCCGGGCAAGGAGAGCATTAATCAGAGCCCATGGTAACTCTGGATCAGCTGTAGAGATCCACAGCTCAGGTGGGAGAATCTGTCCACAGGACAACTATGAGTTGTGCACTCCACAAATCTGGCCATTATGGAAGAGTGGGAAGAAGAAAGCCATTGTTGAAAGAAAGCCATAAGAAGTCCCATTTGCAGTTTGCGAGAAGCCATGTGGGGGACACAGCAAACATGTGGAAGGAGGTGCTCTGGTCAGGTGAGACCAAAATTGAACTATTTGGCCTTAAAGCAAAACGCTGTGTGTGGCGGAAAACTAACACTGCACATCCCCTGAACACACCATCCCCACCATAAAACATGGTGGGGACAGCATCATGTTGTGGGGATGCTTTTCTTCAGCAGGGACAGGGAAGCTGGCCAGAGTTAATGGGAAGATGATGGAACCAAATACAGGGCAATCTTAGAAGAAAACTTGTTAGAGTCTGCAAAAGACTTGAGACTTGGGGTGGAGGTTCATCTTCCAGCAGGCCAACGACACTAAACATACAGCCAGAGCTACAATGGAATGGTTTAGATCAAAGCATAATTATGTGTTAGAATGGCCCAGTCAAAGTCAAAACCTAAACCCAGTTGAGAACCTGTGGAAAGACTTGAAAATTGCTGTTCACAGACGCTCTCCATCCAATCTGACAGAGCTTGAGCTATTTTGCACAGAAGAATGGGAAAAAATGTCACTCTCTAGATGTGCAAAGCTGGTAGAGACATCCCCAAAAAGACTTGCAGCTGTAATTGCAGTGAAAGGAGGTTCTACAAAGTATTGACTCAGGAGGGCTGAATACAAATACACGCCACACTTTTCACATTTATTTGTAAAAAAAACGTGAAAAACATTTTCCTTCCACTTCACAATTATGTGCCACTTTGTTTTGGTCTATTACATAAAATCCCAATAAAATACATTTATGTTTTTGCTTGTAACATGACAAAATGCGGAAAATTTCAAGGGGTGTGAATTTTTTGTAAAGGCACTGTATAATAGCATAATAGCATATTAGCATGTATAATAGCATATTTTATTTACATTCAAACATATACAGCACATAGCTGAATGTGCATTTCGCTTACTCTGTGTTACAATGCTATATATTCTTCTCCAGTGTTCTGTCTGCTGCTACATGACACTGCCATCATCATAAAATAAGTCATGAACGCCCAATAGAGATTGAACAGCTCATTTACTGTTTTCCAGTATGCAGGAGATTGTCTGTCTGTGAATTTAGGATTTCTTCTCCAGGAATTTAGGATTTCTCCAGGAATTTAGGACTCTTCTCCTCTAGAAATTTAGAATTTCTTTTCTAGGATTTTAGGACTCTCTTCTAGAAATTTAGGATTCATTCTCTAGGAATTCAGAACTCTTCTTCTCTAGGGATTTGGGATTTCTTCTCTGAGAATTTAGGGCTCTTCTTCTCCAGGAATTTAGGGCTCTTCTTTTTTAGGAATTTAGGACTCTTCTTTTCTAGAAATTTAGGATTTCTTTTCTAGGGATTTAGGATTTCTTCTTTAGGAATTTAGGGCTCTTCTTCTCTAGGAATATAGGATGTCTACTCTAGGTTTTTAGGACTCTTCTTTTCTAGGAATGTAGGATTTTTTTTCTCTAGGAATTTAGGATTTCTTCTTTAGGAATTCAGGACTCTTCTTCTCTAAGTATTTACGGTAGTATTTCTTCTCTACGAATACAGGACTCTTTTTCTCTAGGAATTTAGGATTTCTTCTTTAGGAATTTAGAACTCTTTTTCTCTAAATTTAAGTTCACCAGCAAAGATTGCCTTCAGAACCAAAATCACATTTAGGCCCCATGCACACTGGGCATTAAAAACGCCACTATTAGGACATTTTTTTTCTGCCTTTAAATGCCCCTCAGTGTTAGCCTATTCATCCATGCACACATAGGCGTTTACAAGCATTTAGAGGCAGGGGCGTTTACAGGCAAAAAAAAAAAAAAACCCCACTGCTAGTGCATTCAGGAAACAGCAAAGTTTTGGTGGAAAAAACACGACACACCTAAATGCATTTACAAAAATGTGGCTTTAGGTGCAGAAAAAAACATTCAGGAGAGCCGTGCAAACGCCCAGTGTGCATGAGGCCAAAAGGCTGTATGCATTCATTTACTGGACCCTTTGGTTTAATTATTTCCCATTGAGAATAATATTAATGTTTCTGCTAATTAATATGTAACAAAACAATGGTCAGAAATTCCAGGAATTGCCATGTGAAAAGAACTTATCTAGAGTAACCTCTTCCCTGCATTAGAGTAACCTTTTCCCTACATTAAGCTCCCTGCTATTAATTGCTTAGACTACAAACAGAAATAGTTTACTCTACCTGGACTTTCTGATAGTAAGCGTTGTTAGCGACTAATAATGGGTTTCAAAGGGTATGTTTTACAAACCAGTGACTGAATTAAGCTGCCAATACATTAGTCGTTTTTTTTTTTGTTCAACCAGGAGGTTGAACAAAAAAACCGGACCTGATTCTGATGTCAAATGTGTGAATGGGGGGATCCTCTCCGCTGTGTCATTGTATCCTGACAGTGGGGGGACTTCTCCTCCATTAAAATACACTGATCCGTGATGCAGCCTATAGCCTGCAGTGCTGATTGAGCAGCTAAAATCCAACAGGACAGTAGATTGACCTCTGTTCAACCACAGTGGCCATACATGGATCGAAATTCAGCTGCTCTCTACTCAACTGGCTGAATTTCTATTCATACATATGCCAGCTTAACAAGTGATGGGTAACATACTGGCCACGTGTATGTCTTTGCCACCCTGACATACACAGAGGCGGAAGCCATTACCCATAACACACGATTATTTGTCTTAATGGATAACGAACATTTAATAAAACACTTGGCTGCTGAGCTAGTACATAATACACTGACAACAAATGATGCATCTTTATTAGGATAAAGGGTAAACTGGCCATACACTGAAAAAATGTGGGTGCTTTAGCAGGGACTAAACAAATTTCAGTCAGTGTGTGGCAGTCTCCGCTCGACTGATGTTGATCGTTGGCTCGACTTCTGTCACAGTTACATAGTTAGTCTGATTAAAAAAAGTCCATCCAGTTCAACCCACAGAAGAAAAAAAAGGACATGTTGGAAAATTTGAATCCAAACAGTGTAAGAATCTGCATTTGAGTTGTCAGCCTCTTGCAGTCCCTGTACAGCAAAGCTTAGACTTTGGGGAGAAAAAAGCAGCACAAAGAACCAATAATTTTTCCTGCAGTGCAGGGAGCATTTTACATAGTTACATAGTAGGCGAGGTTGAAAAAAGACACAAGTACAACATATGTGTGATATTATGTCAGTATTACATTGTATAACCCTGTATGTTGTGGTCGTTTAGGTGCCTATCTAATAGTTTTTTTAAATTATCGAGGCTCCCTGCTGAAACCACTGCTTGTGGAAGAGAATTCCACATCCTAACCGCTCTTACAGTAAAGAACCCGCTATGCAGTTTAAGGTTAAACCTCTTTTCTTCTAATTTTAGTGAATGGCCGCATGTCTTATTAAATTCCCTTTCGCTGAAAAGCTTTATCCCTATTGTGGGGTCAACAGTATGGTATTTGTACGTTGAAATCATATCCCCTCTCAAGCGTCTCTTCTCCAGAGAGAACAAGGTCAGTGCTTGTAACCTTTCCTCATAACTAAGGTCCTCCAGTCCCTTTATTAGTTTTGTTGTCCTTCTCTGGACTCTCTCCAGTTCCAGCACATCCTTCCTGAGGACTGGTGCCCAGAACTGGACAGCATACTCTAGGTGCGGCCAGACCAGATTCTTGTAGAGTGGGAGAATTATTGTTTTATCTCTGGAGTTAATCCCCTTTTAATGCATGCCAATATTCTGTTTGCTTTGCTTGCAGCAATTGCATGAAATTGAGCCTGTCATCTACTAGGACCCCCAGGTCCTTTTCCATCCTCTAGGATTCCCCTAGATGTTCTCCTCCCAGTGAGTAGATTGTATTCATATTTTTTCCATCCAAATGCATTATTTAAATATTTCTACATTAAACCTCATTTGCCATGTAGTTGCCCACACCGTTCATTTGTTCAGATCTTCTTGCAAGGTTTCCACATCCTGCAGAGAAGTTATTGCCCTGCATAGCTAAGTATCATCCGCAAATACAGAGATTGAGCTGTTTATCCCATCCTCCAGGTCGTTTATGAATAAATTAAATAGGATTGGTCCCAGGACAGAACCATGGGGGCTCCACTTTCCACCCCGGACCATTCCGAGTACTCCCCATTTATCACCACCCTATGAACTCGCCCCTGTAGCCAGTTTTCAATCCATGTACTCACCCTATGGTACATGCCAACGAACCTTAATTTGTAAAGTGAACGTTTATGGGGAACTGTGTCAAATGCTTTTGCAAAATCCAGATACACCACGTCTACGGGCCTTCCTTTATCCTTCCTTCCTTTATCTAGATGGCAGCTCGCCTCCTCATAAAAGGATTGATTTGGCAAGAACGATTCTTCAACGATCCAAGCTGATTACTGCTAATGATACAGTTTTCATTACTAAAATCTTGTATATAGTCCCTTATCATCCCCTCCAAGAGCTTGCATACTATTGATCTTAGGCTAACTGGTCTGTAATTCCCAGGGATGTATCTTGGCCCTTTTTGAAATATTGATGTACGTCCAAACTTTGCTTGCGCATATTGTTGTTGTTGCCCATGCCGGTATGGGTATCAAACCGAACGTGCAGCCGCTGTGATCCTCCAAGCTACTGACTATAGGGGCTCTATTGGTGCTTTCTTCCTGCACAACGGCACTATAGACCAGACAGTGCTGCATGCGATACCCTCATTCGAGCCAGCACAGGGATAATTTACCCCTCATGTGCCACTAGCTGACACTACATCACATAACAATAAACATCCGCGGTGTCACCAGCTGATGAACGTGACGCCCTTTGTGTCTTGTCCTGGGTTGCGGACGTGCCCGGTCGCTTAGTGGCAGCGGCGGTTTCTGATTCTGGACCCCACTGGCAAATCATTCCTTCCCCTCCTACCTCTTAAACTGGATGCTACTGATGCAGATTTTGCAACAATACGACAGATATACACCTCACCACCAGCCCCTGAAGAAGAGGTCTCAACAATTATAAAACCTCGAAACGCGTCAGGCTTTACTGTAAACCAGCTTTTTGCTGAAACAGCTCTTGTGGGGTTAAGTGTATTATTGTTGATCTGTTCTGTATATTTGCTGTATCATCATCATTTGTAATTTTGGCATCCACCTCTCCCCCCTTTTTTATTATCATTATCATTTATTATCATTCGTTATGCTTTTTAACTCTTTGATAAATAAAATTACTATTTTTATACTTTTTGACGTATTATTTTGAGACTTCTGCCCTATAAAATCCCACTAAGGGGAAAACTTCCTATTGGATATTGTTGTTATAGCAGCAGCTAGCTGCCATATTCCCGGCATCCCCGTTTTCGTGCGGCGGTCGGCTTTCTGATAAAAGTGGTCCCTGCGGCGGATTCGCCGCAAGATCACTTTTATCGCCAAAACGTCACTTCCGCCCACGCCTCTTAAAGGCATATTTTTTTCATTGTCATTTTTTTAAATGACTTTTTTTTTTTATTGCATTTTAGTGTAAATATAACATCTGAGGTCTTTTTGACCCCAGATCTCATATTTAAGAGGTCCTGTCATGCTTTTGTCTATTACAAGGGATGTTTACATTCCTTGTAATAGGAATAAAAGTGACACAATTTTTTTTAAAAAAAACAGTGTAAAAATAAATAAAATAATGTAAAATAAATAATAAAAATAATTAAAAAAAAAAAAAAACCCTGTCCTGACGAGCTTGCGCGCAGAAGTGAACGCATACGCAAGTAGCGTCCGCCTATGAAAACGGTGGTCAAACCACACATGTGAGGTATCGCCGCGACTGGTAGAGCGAGTGCAATAATTCTAGCCCTAGACCTCCTCTGTAACGCAAAACATGCAACCTGTAGAATTTTTTTAACGTTGCCTATGGAGATTTTTGAGGGTAAAAGTTTGACGCCATTTCACTAGCGGGCGCAATTTTGAAGCGTGACATGTTGGGTATCAATTTACTTAGAGTAACATTATATTTCACAATATAAAAAAACTAACTTTACTATTGTCTTATTTTTTTATTCAAAAAAGTGAATTTTTTCCAAAAAAAGTGCTTATAAGACCGCTTGCGCAAATACAGTGTGAAAAAAAAGTATTGCAAAGACCGCCATTTTATTCTCTAGGGTATTAGAAAAAAACCCATATATAATGGGTTTACTATTGTCTTATTTTTTTATTCAAAAAAGTGAATTTTTTCCAAAAAAAGTGCTTATAAGACCGCTGCGCAAATACAGTGTGAAAAAAAAGTATTGCAAAGACCGCCATTTTATTCTCTAGGGTATTAGAAAAAAAACCCATATATAATGTTTGGGGGTTCTAAGTAATTTTCTAGCAAAAAAACCTGTTTTAAACATGTAAACACCTAAAATCCAAAACGAAGCTGGTCCTTAAGTGGTTAAGGACCCATTTGCACCCAGACGGGTGCAAACTGTCTGGTCCCGGTGACTTATTAAGGTTACGTTTTTCAAGTCTAATTCTAATTCTGTCCTCTGTTAGCCATGAGGGTGCTTCCTGTAATATGTCATGAGGATAAACATTGCAGTTTTGGTTACTGAAGCCCCCCGATTCCCTCGTGAAGACTGAGGAGAAGAATAAATTCAAAACCTTTGCGATCTCTCCATCCTTAGTAACCAAATTCCCTTTATCATTCTTTATGGGACCAATATGATCTAACCTCCCCTTCTTACTATTTATGTACTTAAAGAATTTCTTGGGATTGTTTTACTCTCCTTCGCTATGTGCCTTTCGTGTTCTATCTTAGCTGCCCTGATTGCACCCTTACATTTCTTGTTGCATTCTTTGTAAAGTTGGAATGCTGATGATGATCCCTCAGCCTTGTATTTTTTTGAAGGCCTTCTCTTTTGCTTTTATATGCATTTTTACGTTGAAATTAAGCCACCCAGGACTTTTATTAGCTCTTTTAAATTTATTTCCCATTGGGATGCACTGGCTAATGCCCTTATTTAATATGCTCTTAAAGCATACCCATTTTTCCTCCGTGTTCTTTGTTCCTAAGATTTTATCCAAATTATTATCTTCTAGCAAGGATCGTAGTTTAGGGAAGTTGGCTCTTTTGAAATTGAGTGTCTTTGTATTCCCTTTATGTTTCCTATTTGTGTGATTTATACTAAAACGAATTGACCTGTGACCGTTGTTTCCTAAATTCCCCCTGTATTTCCACCTCTGTGATCAGGTCTGTATTGTAGGTAATCAGTAGGTCTAGTAACGCTTTGTTTCTAGTTGGTGCATTTACCATCTGACCCATGAAATTGTCTTGCAAGACATTTAGGAAATTGCGAGCCTTAGATGAATGCGTGGTTCCTTCCACCCATTCTATGTCTGGATAATTAAAACCCCCCATTATAATGACACTTCCCATTCTTGCCGCTAATCCAAATTGTGATAGGAGGTCCGCCTCTGCCTTCTCCCTCTGGTTAGGGGGCCTAGAGCATACTCCCAGTATTACTTTCCCCCTAGTTTCTTCCCTTTGTACCTCTACCCATTTTGATAGGAGGAGAGAGCAGAGAGAGAGATAGGTGAGCTTATCGGGATGCTGCTTCTTCTTTTCACTGTCTATTTGCATGATAGGGGTGGGGAGCAGATCTGTTGCTGAACTGAAGCAGAGAAAATTGTAGGCCTCCTTCCCTGCCAGACAGGCTGTCAGGAAAGGTTCCACCTGCTGGTGGCGCTGTCAGACCTTTGGCTTGCAGTACTGGTGTCCACCAGTGGGTATCTCCTGGCAGTCTGGAACTGTCAGGAAAGATTTCACCTGCTGGTGGCACTGTCTGATCCTTGTGCCGCTGTACCGGCGTCAACCAGCGGGTGTTTCGTGGCAGTGTGGAGTCGACATTATCTCCTGCGATCAGGCGTCACCTGAGACTGATTGCAGGAGATGTGTATTATTACCCGGCAAGCACTCACACACTTGCCTTGGTATTGTCCTTGCGCCCTGACCTGTACCTGTGATCCCTGACGCTGAAACCTGGAACCTGTACCTGTCCCTCCTGTGATCCTGTTACCTTGTACCCTTGCCCTGCAGCCTGATCCCATCCACCTTCTCCCTGTCCTGTTTGCTCCTTGCCCCCATCTGCTTATCCCCCGTTGATGACCCTGGCCTGGCTATGTTTATGATTTTTGCTATTTCCCATCTATTGTATATACCTGTTTACTGTTGTTATTTGTGGGTCTCTGTCTGGTAGTTGGATTGTTGTGCATTGTGTTGTATTGGAGATGTCTGTATTTATATTTCACTTACCTTAATAACTTACACTATTTCACTTTACATGCGTTCCTTTACATGCGTTCCTCTGTTGCTGTCCAAGCAGTTCTGGCCACACCTGTTCATGACAGAATACCAAGGCCATCCCTGACCAGAAGTGGCTGCACAGAGGAACCATCTCGGTTCTATTTGTTTTGCTGAAATAAATTCTGATGAGATTGTTGTTTATTCTCTGCTGGCGTCAGAGGATTATGAATATTGCCACCAGACATTGCAAGAGTGGACGCTGACCAGCTACTAGAGAGTATTCGATTAGCTCACTCCCTGGTTGATCAGGGCTATATGCTGTTTGGGGATGTTCAGCCTTTAATTCAGATGTGTGCAGAGCTAGCCCTGTCCTGTATTCCAAAGGGCCGTGATGATTTTTCTCCCCCCAGTGTGGCTTTTGGAGGATGACTCTGCATACTTTTTTGAGCGCTGTTCGGCTTGTCCTCAACAGGTGCTAAAAGAATGTATTAACTCAGTACAGACCCTTATCAGACAGGCAGCATGTGAACAATATTTTGTTCAACCAGTACTCCAAGCATGGTCTGATATAATGCACTCAGCCTCTGTCAGCTCACAACAATCCATTTCTGCTACCAGACACCTGCCTGCCCAAACGTCTTTCCCTCCATCACCCACATCAACCTCAGTCTCAGCCCAATAACTTTGCTTCCAACCAAATATCAATACCCTGTTTCTACTCGCTGTACCTATCCTGCCTTTAATCCACCTGTCTCTTCTCTACTGCCTACAACAACCCCACAAAAACTTCCTCTAGCCACTGTTCCCTCTTCCTTACCATATTCCAGCCCTCCTGTCCAATCTGCTTCACCCCTTACTTACAACTCTGCAGTCACCTACAGAGCTTCAGTGGCTAAAACGAAGAAAAAAACGGAAGTTCTTTCCGACCCATACGATCCTGCCATTATCCCAACCTGCCTCCACGCCAGCCAATCCGCTCCAGTCTACCTCCATGATCACCAATGGGGTCAAGTTAGTCTTTGATGGTACTGAACCTAAAGACCCACCTAACCCTGCCAACTTCCTGCCTGCTGTCCAGCCTGACATTCCGGTGCCCATGTTCCAGCCTGAAGTTCCGGTGCCCGTGTCCCATTCTAAAGTTTTGGTGCCCGTGCCCCAGCCTGAAGTTCCGGTGCCCGTGTCCCAGCCTGAAGTTCCGGTGCCCGTGTCCCAGCCTGAAGTTCCGGTGCCTGTGTCCCAGCCTGAAGTTCCGGTGCCTGTGTCCAAGCCAGATGACCCGGAGCCTGCTGTCCAGCCAGATGATCCGGAACCTGTTGCCCAGCCAGATGACCCGGAGCCTGCTACCCAGCCAGACAACCCGGAGCCTGCTGCCCAGCCAGACAACCTGGAGGCTGCTGCCCACCCAGATAAACCGGAGCCTGCTGCCCAGCCAGATGGCCTGGAGCCTGCTGCCCAGCCAGATGACCTGGAGCCTGCTGCCCAGCCAGACGACCTAGAGCCTGCTACCCAGCCAGATGACCCAGAACCTGCTGCCCAGCCAGATGACCCAGAGCCTGCTACCCAACCAGATGACCCAGAACCTGCTGCCCTGCCAGATGACCCAGAGCCTGCTACCCAGCCAGACGACCCAGAACTTGCCCGTGTCCCATTCTGAAGTTTCGGTGCCCGTGCCCCAGCCTGAAGTTCTGGTGCCCGTGTCCCAGCCTGAAGTTCCGGTGCCTGCGTCCCAGCCTGAAGTTCCGGTGCCTGTGTCCAAGCCAGATGACCCGGAGCCTGCTGTCCAGCCAGATGACCCAGAGCCTGCTGTCCAGCCAGATGACCCAGAGCCTGCTGCCCAGCCAGATGACCCTGAGCCTGCTGCCCATCCAGATGATCTGGAACCTGTTGCCCAGCCAGATGACCCGAAGCCTGCTACCCAGCCAGACGACCCGGAGCCTGCTGCCCAGCCAGACAACCTGGAGGCTGCTGCCCACCCAGATAAACCGGAGCCTGCTGCCCAGCCAGATGACCTGGAGCCTGCTGCCCAGCCAGATGACCTGGAGCCTGCTGCCCAGCCAGATGACCCAGAGCCTGCTACCCAGCCAGATGACCCAGAACCTGCTGCCCAGCCAGATGACCCAGAGCCTGCTACCCAACCAAATGACCCAGAACCTGCTGCCCTGCCAGATGACCCAGAGCCTGCTACCCAGCCAGATGACCCAGAACTTGTTGCCCAGCCAGATGACCTGGAGCCTGCTACCCAGCCAGATGACCCAGAACTTGTTGTCCAGCCAGATGACCCAGAGCCTGTTGCCCAGCTAGATGACCCAGAGCCTGCTACCCACCCAGATGACCCAGAGTCTGCTGCCCAGCCTTATGTGCCTCTGTCCGCTGCCCAGCCTGATGTGCCTCTATCTGCTGCCGAGCCTGATGTGCCTCTGTCCGCTGTCCAGCCTGATGTGCCTCTGTCCGCTGTCCAGCCTGATGTGCCTCTGTCCGCTGCCCAGCCTGATGTGCCTCTGTGCGCTGCCCAGCCTGATGTGCCTCTGTCCGCTGCCCAGCCTGATGTGCCTCTGTCTGCTGCCCAGGCTGATGTGCCTGCTGCCCAGCCTGATGTGCCTGCTGCCCAGCTCGATGTGCCCGCTGCCCAGCTTGATGTGCCCCTTGCCCAGCTCGATGTGCCCGCTGCCCAGCTCGATGTGCCTGCTGCCCAGCTTGATGTGCCTGTGCCTGCTGCCAAGCTTGATATGTCTATACCCGCTGCCCAGCTTGATGTGCCTGTGCCCACTGCCCAGCTTTATGTGCCTGTGCCTGCTGCCCAGCTTTATGTGCCTGTGCCTGCTGCCCAGCTTGATGTGCCTGCTGCCCAGCTTGATGTGCCTGTGCCTACTGCCCAGCTCAACGTGTATGTGCCTGCTGCCCGGCTTGATGTGCCAGTGCCCGCTGCCAAGCTTGATATGTCTATGCCCCCTGCCCAGCTTGATGTGCCTGCTGCCCAGTTTGATGTGCCTGAGCCTGCTGCCCAGTCAGATGAACTGAAGCCTGCTGCCCAGCCAGATGACCCAGAGCCTGCTGCCCAGCCAGATGACCCGGAGCCTGCTGCACAGCCAGGCAACCCGGAGCCTGCTGCCCAGCCAGATGACCCGGAGCCTGCTACCCAGCCAGATGACCCAGAATCTGCTGCCCTGCCAGATGACTCAGAGCCTGCTACCCAGCCAGACGACCCAGAACCTGTTGCCCAAACAGATGACCCGGAGCCTGCTACCCAGCCAGATGACCCAGAACTCACTGTCCAGCCAGATGACCCGGAGCCTGTTGCCCAGCTAGATGACCCGGAGCCTGCTACCCAGCCAGATGACCCAGAGTCTTCTGCCCAGCCTGATGTGCCTCTGGCTGCTGCCGAGCCTGATGTGCCTCTGTCCGCTGCCCAGCCTGATGTGCCTCTGTCTGCTGCCCAGCCTGATGTGCCTCTGTCTGCTGCCCAGCCTGATGTGCCTCTGTCCGCTGCCCAGCATGATGTGCCTCTGTCCAGTGCCCAGCCTGATGATCCTCTGTCCGGTGCCCAGCCTGATGTGCCTCTGTTCGTTGCCCAGCCTGATGTGCCCGCTGCCCAGTTTGATGTGCCCGCTGCCCAGCTCGATGTGCCTGCTGCCCAGCTTGATGTGCCCGCTGCCCAGCTCGATGTGCCTGCTGCCCAGCTTGATGTGCCTGTGCCCGCCGCCAAGCTTGATATGTCTATACCCGCTGCCCAGCTCGACGTGCCTGCTGCCCTACTTGATGTGCCACTGCTCGCTGCCCAGCTTGATGTGCCTGTGCCTGCTGCCCAGCTCGATGTGCCTGTGCCCACGGCCAAGCTTGATATGTCTATGCCCGCTGCCCAGCTTGATATGCCTGCTGCCCAGCTTGATGTGCCTGTGCCTGCTGCCCAGCTCGACGTGCCTGCTGCCCAGTTTGATGTGCCTGCTGCCCAGTTTGATGTGCCCGCTGCCCCGTTTGATGTGCCCGCTGCCCAGCTTGATGTGCCTGTTGCCCAGCTTGATGTTCCCGCTGTCCAGGTCGATTTGCCTGCTGCCCAGCTTGATGTGCCTGTGCCTGCTGCCCAGCTCGACGTGCCTGCTGCCCGGCTTTATGTGCCACTGCTCGCTGCCCAGCTTGATGTGCCTGCTGCCCAGCTCGATGTGCCTGTGCCTGCTGCCCAGCTTGATGTGCCTGTGCCCACTGCCAAGCTTGATATGTCTATGCCCGCTGCCCAGCTTGATGTGCCTGCTGCCCAGCTTGATGTGCCTGTGCCTGCTTCCCAGCTTGATGTGCCACTGCTCGCTGCCCAGCTTGATGTGCCTGCTGCCCAGCTTGATGTGCCTGTGCCTGCTGCCCAGCTTGACGTGCCTGTGCCTGCTGCCCGGCTTGATGTGCCGCTACCTGCTGCCCAGCTTGAGGTAGCAGGACAGGGGGTTATAACAGGGGTCATAGTACCTGTGTAGTGTGAGTACCTGAGTGTTGTCTGAGTAGTGTGTGTGGATCGTTAGTACTTGTGTATTGTGTACTGTATACTTGTGTATTGCGAGTGCACGTAGGTCTGCAAGTGGCCTGCGAGTGCACGTAGGTCTGCGAGTGCACGTAGGTCTGCGAGTGGCCTGCGAGTGCACGTAGGTCTGCGAGTGCATGTAGGTCTGCGAGTGGCCTGCGAGTGCACGTAGGTCTGCGAGTGCACGTAGGTCTGCGAGTGCACGTAGGTCTGCGAGTGCACGTAGGTCTGCGAGTGGCCTGCGAGTGCACGTAGGTCTGCGAGTGCACGTAGGTCTGCTAGTGGCCTGTGAGTGCACGTAGGTCTGCGAGTGCACGTAGGTCTGCGAGTGGCCTGCGAGTGCACGTAGGTCTGCGAGTGCACATAGGTCTGCGAGTGCACATAGGTCTGCGAGTGCACGTAGGTCTGCGAGTGGCCTGTGAGTGCACGTGGGTCTGCGAGTGCACGTAGGTCTGCGAGTGGCCTGCGAGTGCACGTAGGTCTGCGAGTGCACGTAGGTCTGCGAGTACCTGTGTATTGTCTTGTTGTGTACCTGTGTATTGTCTTAAGTATTAATGCCAGGAAGCTAGCTGTTAGGTAATTTGGACAGGGTATAATCCCCAATCCTCACTAAATTTAATAGGTACGATGCCCGGTGGGTGTGGAGAGGTGACTCTTTGTCTCGCTGCATGTATGCGTTCCTTGATCATCCGATCGAGGGCGAATACTGCTGTGCAAAATGTAAGCACATTGTTTCCCTGGAAGCCCAGCTTCTGAATCTGGGGAAGCAACTGTCAGCACTGCGAAGTCCCTCCATACTAAAGGAGAGCCAGGAACGTACACGGCAGGGGCCAGCACAGAGGCGGGTGGAAACAAAGAGGTGCAGGCACTAGCAAAGAGTAGATGGGTGACAGTCGGGAAGGGTAGAGGGGGAAGTGCCAAGGAGGCCGATCCAGGACTGGAGCATCCCAATAAGTAGCTCCATTGAGTGACATTGGTGAAACCAGTTAGGGACCAGCACTGCTGGAGCTGAGGGACTCTCCTAGC
The DNA here is from genome assembly GCA_037952835.1 of Lithobates septentrionalis. NCBI lineage: Eukaryota > Metazoa > Chordata > Amphibia > Anura > Ranidae > Lithobates > Lithobates septentrionalis. The sequence goes on from JBBDGP010000502.1 coordinate 114,363, forward strand.
TGCCGGGGGAAGAACTCCTCCAGTGTGAGTGGGGGGGCAGCGAAGGGAAAGGAAAGACAGATTCTGGTGGTAGGGGACTCAATTCTTAGAAGGACAGAGAGGGCATTATGTAACCAAGACCTGAAGCGCCGAACAGTATGTTGTCTACCGGGCGCTCGGGTTCGGCACATCACAGATCTTGTGGACAGATTACTGGGAGGGGCTGGGGAAGACCCAGCTGTCATGGTGCACGTTGGCACCAATGACAAAGTCAGAGGCAGATGGAGTGTCCTAAAGAACGATTTCAGGGACTTAGGAGCTAAATTGAGGAAAAGGATCTCCAAGGTAGTATTCTCAGGAATACTACCGGTACATCGAGCCACACCAGAAAGGCAGAGGGAGATTAGGGAAGTAAACAAGTGGCTGAAGAGCTGGTGTAGTAAGGAGGAGTTTGGGTTCCTGGAGGACTGGGCCGACTTCTCAGTCGATAACCGGTACTATAGAAGGGACGGACTGCACCTAAATGAGGAGGGTGCAGATCTGCTGGGAATGAAGATGGCCAAAAAGTTAGAGGGGTTTTTAAACTAGGCGATGGGGGGGAGGGTCCAGAGGTAGAGATAGTCAGTGCGGAAGATATTCCAGAGGGTAGTATTGGGGGCATTAGTGGTAGGTTGACCAAAGCACAAAAACACAAGGTAAGTATAGTAGCAAGTCCTAGTTGCAATCTCGAAACACCCAATACGAGGACAATATGTGACCGGTCTAAACTATGTGGCATGTTCACCAATGCCAGGAGCATGGTGGACAAGATGGGTGAACTAGAGATACTGTTGTACGAGGAGGATTTGGATTTTGTGGGAATTTCAGAGACCTGGTAAAACAGCTCTCATGATTGGCTGGCAAACATTCAAGGGTATACCCTTTACTGCAAGGATAGAGAAAGTAAAAAAGGGGGAGGGGTATGCCTATATATCAAGAATAATGTACAAGTGAATGTGAGAGATGACATCACTGAGGGAGCTAGGGAGGAGGTGGAATCCTTATGGGTAGAGCTCCAAAGGGATGAAGCTAAGGGGAAAATAATACTGGGAGTATGCTATAGGCCCCCTAACCTGAGGGAGGAAGTGGAGACAGATCTCCTATCACAATTTGGATTAGCAGCAAGGATGGGAAGTGCTATCATAATGGGGGATTTTAATTATCCAGACATAGACTGGGCGGAGGGAACCGCACATTCATTTAAGGCTCGCCAGTTCCTTAATGTCTTGCAGGACAATTTTATGGGTCAGATGGTAGACGCACCAACTAGAAATAAAACATTACTGGATCTACTGATTACCAACAATACAGACCTGATCACGGATGTGAAAATATGGGGCAATTTAGGTAACAGCGTTCACAGGTCAATTAGTTTCAGTATAAATCACACAAATAGGAAACATAAAGGGAATACAAAGACATTGAATTTCAAAAGAGCCAACTTCCCTAAACTACAAACCTTGCTAAAAGGCATAAATTGGGATAAAATATTAGGAACAAAGAATACGGAGGAGAGATGGGTTTGCTTTAAGAATATATTAAATAAGGGCATTAGCCAATGTATCCCATTGGGTAATAAATTTAAAAGGGCGAACAAAAGTCCTGGATGGCTTAACTCCAATGTAAAAATGCATATAAAAGCAAAGGAGAAGGCCTTAAAAAAATACAAGGTTGAGGGATCATCCTCAGCATTCAGACTTTATAAAGAATGCAACAAGAAATGTAAGGATGCAATTAGGACGGCTAAGATAGAACATGAAAGACACATAGCGGAAGAGAGCAAAAAAAATCCCAAAAAATTCTTTAAGTATGTAAACAGTAAAAAAGGGAGGACTGACCATATTGGCCCCATAAAGAATGAGGAAGGACATCTGGTTACAAAGGATTGGGAGATGGTGAAGGTATTGAATTTATTCTTCTCCTCAGTCTTCACGAGTGAATCGGGGGGCTTCAGTAACCAAAACTGCAGTGTTTATCCTCATGACACAACACAGGAAGCACCTCCATGGTTAACAGAGGACAGAATTAAAATTAGACTTAGGAAACTTAACATTAATAAATCACCGGGACCTGATGGCTTGCATTCGAGGGTACTTATGCCGCGTACACACGGTCCTACTTTTCGTCTACAAAAGTCCAACGGACGCTGATGGACTAAAGCTGGCTGGTAATCCGATCGTGTGTGGGCTTCTCCGGACTTTCAACTGACTTTTTTAGCCTCAAATCCGACGTACTTTAGATTTGAAACATGTTTTAAAACTTTACTTCGTAACTACGACGGACCCCGAAATCCGCTCGTCTGTGTGCTAGTCCGACGGACAAAAAGCCACGCTAGGGCACCTATTGGCTACTGGCTATGAACTTCCTTATTTTAGTCCGGTGTACGTCATCACGTACGAATCCGTTAGACTTTTGTGTGGTCGTGTGTAGGCAAGTCCGTTCGTTAGAAAGTAGGCCGCAAGTCCGCCGCAAGTCCACCGAAAGTCTGCCGGAAGTCTGTCGGACAGGCTGTCCGACTTTTGTAGACGAAAAGTACGACCGTGTGTACGCGGCATTAGGGAACTCAGTCAAGTGATTGCCAGACCGTTGTTCCTAATTTTTACAGACAGTCTACTGACTGGAATGGTACCAGCTGATTGGAAAAAAGCCAATGTAGCACCAATATTTAAAAAGGGCCCAAAATACATCCCTGGGAATTACAGAACAGTTAGCCTAACATCAATAGTATGTAAACTCTTGGAGGGGATGATAAGGGACTATATACAAGATTTTAGTAATGAGAACGGTATCATTAGCAGTAATCAGCATGGATTCATGAAGAATCGTTCTTGCCAAACCAATCTACTAACCTTCTATGAGGAGGTGAGTTGCCATCTAGATAAAGGAAGGCCCGTAGACGTGGTGTATCTGGATTTTGCAAAAGCATTTGACACAGTTCCCCATAAACGTTTACTATACAAAATAAGGTCCGTTGGCATGGACCATAGGGTGAGTACATGGATTGAAAACTGGCTACAAGGGCAAATTCAGAGGGTGGTGATAAATGGGGAGTACTCGGAATGGTCAGGGGTGGGTAGTGGGGTTCCCCAGGGTTCTGTGCTAGGACCAATCCTATTTAAATTGTTCATAAACGACCTGGAGGATGGGATAAACAGTTCAATCTCTGTATTTGCAGACGATACTAAGCTAAGCAGGACAATAACTTCTCCGCAGGATGTGGAAACCTTGCAAAAAGATCTGAACAAATTAATGGGGTGGGTAACTACATGGCAGATGAGGTTCAATGTAGAAAAATGCAAAATAATGCATTTGGGTGGCAAAAATATGAATGCAATCTATACACTGGGGGGAGAACCTCTGGGGGAATCTAGGATGGAAAAGGACCTGGGGGTCCTAGTAGATGATAGGCTCAGCAATGACATGCAATGCCAATCTGCTGCTAACAAAGCAAACAGAATATTGGCATGCATTAAAAAGGGGATCAACTCCAGAGATAAAACGATAATTCTCCCGCTCTACAAGACTCTGGTCCGGCTGCACCTAGAGTATGCTGTCCAGTTCTGGGCACCAGTCCTCAGGAAGGATGTAGTGGAAATGGAGTGAGTACAAAGAAGGGCAACAAAGCTAATAAAGGGTCTGGAGGATCTTAGTTATGAGGAAAGGTTGCGAGCACTGAACTTGTTCTCTCTGGAGAAGAGATGCTTGAAAGGGGATATGATTTCAATATACAAATATCGTTCTGGTGACCCTACAATAGGTGCCTCTGCCCTTTGCCCGACTTAAAGCCATGGATCTTTTACATGCCCAGTTTGATAGTCCTCTGCCCACTGATTGATCCCATGGACTTTTTTAGCAGCAGATAGTTGGAGCGTCCGGAGGCCGCTCCTTCGAGGGGGGGGTACTGTCAGGAAAGGTTCCACCTGCTGGTGGCACTGTCAGACCTTTGGCTTGCAGTACTGGTGTCCACCAGCGGGTGTCTCCTGGCAGTCTGGAACTGCCAGGAAAGGTTTCACCTGCTGGTGGCACTATCTGATCCTTGAGCCGCAGTACTGGCGTCCACCAGCGGGGGTTTCCCAGCAGTGTGGACCCGACATTATCTCCTGCGATCAAGCGTCACCTGAGACTGCAGGAGATGTGTATTCATACCCGGCAAGCACTCACAGACTTGCCCTGGTATTGTCCTTGCGCCCTGACCTGTACCTGTGATCCCTGACCCTGACCCAGAACCTGTCCCTCCCACCCACCTTCTCCCTGTCCTGTTTGCTCTTTGCCCCTATCTGCTTATCCCCCGTTGATGACCCTGGCCTGACTACGTTTACGATTTTGGTATTTCCCATCTATTGTATATACCTGTTTACTGTCGTTATTTGTGGGTCTCTGTCTGGTAGTTGGATTGTTGTGCACTGTGTTGTATTGGAGGTATTTGTATTTATATTTCACTTACCTTAATAAATTACACTATTTCACTTTACATGCGTTTGGTTTCCTCTGTTGCTGTCCAAGCAGTTCTGGTCACATCTGTTCATGACACAGGCATGTGCTGTGTGGCAGAGCTGAGTAAATCTCAGAACAGGATGGACAGAAATATAAGCTTATATCTATTCCATCTTTATCCGGTTCCCGACCGGCGTACGCCGATGTACGTCGGCAGAATGGCACGGCTGGGCAAATGGGCGTACCTGTACGCCCATTTGAATTCCCCGCCGTGCCATTGCGTGCGCACGCCGGCCGGGAGCTCCGTGAGTCGGGTCTCACGGAGAGGACAAACGGGGAGATGCTGATGTAAACAGCATCTCCCCATTCTGCCTAGTGACAAGTGTCACTGATCACAGCTCCCTGTCATCGGGAGCTGTGATCAGAGTAATGACACACAGCCCATCCCCTCACAGTTAGAATCACTCCCTAGGACACACTTAACCCCTCCTCGCCCCCTAGTGGTTAACCCCCTCACTGCCAGTGTCATTTACACAATAAACAGTGCATTTTTAATCGCACTGATCGCTGTATAAATGACAATGGTCCCAAAAATGTGTCAAGAATGTCCGACATGTCCGCCATAACGTCGCAGTCACAATAAAAATCGCTGATCGTCGCCATTACTAGTAAAAAAAAAATATTAATAAAAATGCCATAAAACTATCCCCTATTTAGTAAACGCTATAACTTTTGCGCAAACCAATCAATAAACGCTTATTGCGATTTTTTTTTTTTTACCAAAAATATGTAGAAGAATACGATCGGCCTAAACTGAGGAAAAAAAATGGGTTTTTTTATATATTTTTGGGGGATATTTATTATAGCAAAATGTAAAAAATAATGCGTTTTTTCAAAATTGACGCTCTTATTTTGTTTATATCGCAAAAAATAAAAATCGCAGAGGTAATCAAATAGCACCAAAAGAAAGCTCTATTTGTGGGAAAAAAGGACATCAATTTTGTTTGGGAGCCACGTCACACGATCGCGCAATTGTCAGGTAAAGCGACGCAGTGCCGAATCGCAAAAAACGCTCTGGTCAGGAAGGGGGTAAAATCTTCCGGGGCTGAAGCGGGTATAGTCAACTTTTTTGTTTGCAGTTCAGCTTTAATACTCATGCTAGTTCAATCTGGTTACCTTCACCACCCTGGAATAATTGTGGACACACTATATCCTCATATAATCACTTGAGCTTTGGAAGATTTTACCCCCTTAATTACCAGGCCATATTTTGCTATTCGGCACTGCGCTACTCTAATTGGCAATTGCGCGGTCATGCAACACTGTACCCAAAATAAAAGTTGTATCAATTTTTTTTCACGCAAAGCTTTCTTTTGGTGGTATTTGGTTGCTGGGTTTTTCTTTTTATATATAATAAAAAAAAAAAAACAACTAGTTTTGAAAAAATATATATTTTTTACATTCTGCTATAAAACATATCCAGTATAAAAATGTAAAAATCGAATTTTTTCATAAATTTAGGCCAAAATGTATTCTGCTACATTTCTTTGGTAAAAAATCCCAATAAGTGTATAATAATTGGTTTGCATGACAGTTATAGCGTCTACAAACTGTGGTATATATACTGGAATTTTTATTTATTTATTTTATACCAGTAATGGCGGTGATCAGCGACTTATAGTGGTACTGTGATATTACGGCGGGCAATCTGACACTAACTGACACTTTGTGGGAACTGACTAACTGCCACCGACACCAATACAGTGATCAGTGCTAATAATATACACTGTCACTGTACTAATGATACTGGCTGAGAAGGGGCTAACATCTAGGGGCAATCAAGAGGCTAATTGTGTGCATAACAATGTGTAATGTGTGTACTGATTTTTACTACACATCGATTTGTTTCTTTGCCCTGCTTTGCAGGGCAAAGAAACAAAGGGATCGCTATCTCTGTATAGCCATGTGTTTATCAACACCGGGCTCTAGGATGTGATTCGACACAGCTGATCAGCAGGTCCCAGCCACGAATCATTGGTCGGCATCTGTTGAAGAACTCCTGCTGTGTCAAATCACAGGGGTGTAGGCGGGCGGGGAGGGGGGTGCGCATGTGCCCAAAACCCAGAAACAGGCAGCAACGTACTAGTACATCGCCATGCTTCTAGCTGCTGCTATGTTGATTAACCACTTGCCGACCCGCCGCAGTACATATACTGTATATATGGCGTAGAAAAAAGGGGAGAAACTGCGCTAAGATGAGTGTAACTACAAATAATGATGACTATCAAAAAATGGAAGCAGCGATTCTCCAGTGAAAAATGTGAGAGAAAATATAGAACCGCGCTAAATATATGGGTGTGAACAAACATAAACCATGAATAAATATACGTGCACATCCATTTGGACGTAAACACAGTGCTGTGTAAGTCCTAGACTAAGTAATAACCTAAACACACAGCTGTGTATACCTGGTTAATATGGTCCCACAGTGGCAAAAATATAATAAACCAAATGTGAATAAAAAATCCAATAAAATAAATGAATGTTAGAAAATGATGTGCAAACAAAACCTCATGTTGTTGTTTAAGCATCCAGAAGGACGGGTCTGCCTGAACGTGCGCTGGCTGGCACTTCGGACTTCAGGTGTTCCTTTTTGATTCAACACTGTTATGCCCCGTACACACGGTCGGATTTTCCGATGGAAAATGTCCGATCAGAGCGTGTTGTCGGAAATTCCGACCGTGTGTGGGCTCCAAAGTGCCACGCATGCTCAGAATAAATAAAGAGATGAAAGCTATTAGCCACTGCCCCGTTTATAGTCCCGACGTACGTGTTTTACGTCACCGCGTTCAGAATGATCAGATTTTCCGACAACTTTGTGTGACCGTGTGTATGCAAGACAAGTTTGAGCCAACATCCGTCGGAAAAAATCCTAGGATTTTGTTGTCGGAATGTCCGAACAAAGTCAGACCGTGTGTACGGGGCATAAGTTTACTTTTCAATAAACTTAAGATTTTACACTATTGGAGCCTTTACATCTTTTACATGCCACGAGTATCCATCTATGGGCTTGATTATTGATGAGGACATCCGGGGGGGGGGGGGGGGGGTAATAGGTGGATCTGTCATACCCTGGAGCAAGCAATGTCTACACTATACGCTTCCCTTGATCCTCTGTAACGGGGGATCATGGCTTTCTGGTAAGAAGTGATTCATACTAAAGTGGTGGTGGATTCAACACAGTCTTTTCATTCATCAGAGATTCAAGATTTCTTTCATTTATGGATGGACTTTAGCTTTGGTTTGGCAAGGGTGGATGTCACACTTTATTATTTATCACATCAAGACTTTTTTGTTTGCACATCATTTTCTAACATTCATTTATTTTATTGCACTGTGTTTAAGTTCATATGGATGTGCACGTACATTTATTCATGGTTTATGTTTGTTCACACCCACATATTTAGCGCGGTTCTATATTTTCTCTCCTATACTGCGGCGGCTTGGCAAATGGTTAATCACCATACTTTCCGAGTCCCAGGCAAACAGGCGAAGGCAAAAACAATTTCAGAACAATTATAACAGAGCGCACAAGGCTTAATTATCAAGAAACTGGAAAGTGCAGTAATTATGGACAAAGTGCAGTAACCCACAGTAATCAAATCTCCCCTTTATCCCTAATAACCTAATTAGTTAAGTTAATTGATATCTGATTGGTAACAATGAATCACAGCATTTTGTCCTGAAATATGCCTGACTAGTCCCTGTAAAAATGACATAATAATGAGCTAAATGTTGCAGATGATGGCAAGTATCGGTCATATTATTTGCCTTATTCTGGTCTTCAACTGATACAGCCAAGAAAAATATTATGTTTCTAAGGCTGTCACAGTACACAAAAAAGCAATATCATTTCTTCTTTCTGTGTACATAAAACAAGAAAAGAATGTGTATGGTAAATGGTAATTTGATGTAACTATTTTCATCTCTTTCAGTCTAGCTCAGCTGGATCCTGCCTTTGCTACCACTGGCTCACACTTCATTTATTCCCAGACATGTATTATATAATTTAGAAATCTGTAATTCCCGGGTACACCTCCAGCATTTCAGCCTCTTCAATGATCCCTCTGTTGGAGAACATTTAATAGGGAATGATCTCCCTGCAGTGCCTTATTGCAGCACAGCACTTATTCAATCAGAGGAAAATGTATAGAATTCACAGCACTAACACCAGGTGCTCTGCTATGATATACGCAGTTACAAGGTTTACTGCACAAGCACATACTTTCCAACCTGGCAAGCCAGTAATAGAAGCCTACAAACTTCTACTGTATAGCCAATTTGCAGGAAAAAATAAAAACACTTGGTCAAAGCTTTGAAGGGTTTCAGTATGGTAAGGAAAGGTACAACCTTTAGCTCCAAAGAGATGGTGTGGCTTTCAGGCCAATTCCATATGTGCATAGATTTTATGGGTAGGGCTCTTATACTTACTGCAGGATGGGGACAAGGGGTGGTACATATCCCAGGAGGCAGAGCGGGCAAAGTGTACGTCATTCGCCTAGGCGAATGATGTGCATGGGGGCGGTCCAGAGCTTTAAAAAACAAAGAAAAAAAAAGAATGTAATGGAGAACAAAAAACAGAAAAATTCCCAGCTCAACTTACCAACCAGCCTGCAACAAACCCAATTGTCCTGTTTAACAGTTTAGGTTAAAAACAGGGGTTTAATTTGCACACATTTGCAAATACATGCATAAGCTGCAGAAGCCGCGACAAAGCACCCCAATATTATCTGCAGTCCTAACTCTATACGTTTTGAGAGCCTCCAAAGTAGGCTGTTGTAGGCTAGTTGGTAAGTTGAGCTTGGAATTTTTTTTGTTGTTTTTGTTTGAAATGCGTCCCCCTTCCATGTTGCTCCTTGTTGTTAAGACCAGCTATAGGTGGTGGCAGTTGCCATTTGTTTGTACTGTTGGTTATTTGGTGAGGGGGCACGCTGGACACATTTGCTGCCATTGTGCTATTTGCTGGGTGTTCAGTGCACCCCTGTGCCTTTAAGGAGGAGTTTGCTCCTTCGATCTGCTGATCACTGGTGCAATGCTTTAGAGGCTTCAGAAACAAAAAATAATAAATGCACATTTTGTTACCTGCAAAAAAATGTGCATTTATTATTTTTGGTTAAAAGGTGAACTTATCAAGTGTACCTGCCCTCAATCTATCCATTACTATACATGTAATGCTACTTTGGAGGCTCTCAAAATTTATAGAGTTAGGACTGCAGATAATATTGGGGTGCCTTGTTGCGGCCTCCGCAGCCTACACATGTATTTGCAAATGTGTGCAAACTAAACCCCTGTTTTCAACGTGAACTGTTAGACAGGACAATTCGGTTTGTTGCAGACTGGCTGGTAAGTTGAGCTGGGAATTTTTCTTTGTTTTGTTTGACATGCGTCGCCCTTCCATGTGCTCCTAAGGCCAGTTATAGGTTGGGGCAGTTGCCGTTTGTTTGTACAACTTGTACATCCTTTGTCTTGCAGGTTGTTTTTTTCTTTTTGCAGAGTTTACAACCACTTTAATAGTGTCAATTTGATGTTTTTTTTTTTTCCATACTGACGAGGAAAATGGAAGATGAAGGATAAGAAGTGAATGTGGTGTCCAGTCTGGAAAAAATGTAATTTGACTTATGAGAAAGTGCTATGAAAGGTTTCATCCAGAAGTAAAATTGTCACTGTCACAAGAAAAATTGTTACGGTTCTGCAATTGCTTCTTGCTCCATTAAAGTACCATGCATAGGATTGTGCCTGTAAAGGTTATCCTGTATATTGCTATATTGGGGTATTTGCCAAATATAAGTAATCCTCTGGCTCACCATCCGAGTCTATTGAGTCCAGATGGACCTTGGACAGCTAGTTAGTCATTGAGATATACTTTTTAGTCACATGCACTTATGTATATGTTTTTTTTAACTGTCTATGTCTCTAATTTGTGTTATTATTTTGTCAAAAAAAAATTATATATATATATTTTTTGTAAAGTATGCCTAAAAAGTCTGTTCTTCTCAATTCTCCAATGCCTTCAATAGATGAACATTACATCACTTCCCTACGTCCCGAAATCAAACGTTAAAGATCAAAACAATGAACGAAAATTTTCAAGACTTAAAAACAAAATTTTGTCAAGTCACTGATGGTATCATTGAGCGATATTGCTGAATTTCTTTAGGAACGCTTTTACGAAAATCTACCTGCGTATGGCCAGCTTTACATATACTGAATATTCTGTGTAGCCTCTCGGTGATCTCTTGAAGCCCCCAATATTCGGGAAGCTGACCACCACTGTGATGTCTGGTGCATGTCTTCACTTTGCTCAGTACTGCAAAAGATACCGCTGCTGAACGCTAATAAATCAATGAAAAAGGATAACATGAAAAGAATTGTACACAGGAGGTTTTATTTACAAGTGTGCATTTTAATCAAACATCTTTCTTATTCATGCACAGTGAACATCTTGGATGGGTTTGAGGACATTAAGACAATACATTAAGCAGGAACAATGTACTGGGTGTCATTTATAAAACCTGAGGCAAATGAAAAAGACAATCAAGCTTTTCATAGCAGCTTATGGTGGAAAATGACAGCTGGAATCTGATTATTATGGGTCATGCGTCCACTTCCTCTGCACTGCTACGTTCTATAAATGAGCCCAGCAGAGTTTTAATATTACTGAAGAAATCGGCAAATGGCTGAATTTTATACCTGACTGCAGACAATGGTATTCCAGTACAAACAGAAGGACTAGAATGTTAAAATAAGATGGCCTGCATTAATTCAGGCATGAAAATGATCAAAGTTTCCATCTCACATGCTTTAGTTGTTTGTTTTTTTTTCCTCATCTTCCTACAGGGCTGCCTATGCCATTAGGATGTTAGAGTTTTATTGAGGTTTTAGATCTGGTGAATTGGAATGACCAGAAACTAAATGGGAACCATGGATGATATATAATGTTATTTAAAAACAAGGTAAAAAAAAATCCCTTGAAGCAAATACTTTAAAATATTCAAATCCACCCCCAGAAACAGTTCAACCCGGCAATCTCTGGGTATGAGCACCAAATAAACTAATCTCTATCCAGCCAATGGGATCATTACAGTCACAGAGTATGTTCTCGTTTCTCTAGATGCCTATGGTGTATAGCTACACCCAAAGACACATGTATCCAAAAACATACATCCAACAACTTGAGTTTCTTCTTCTTTTTTTTTTTGCTGAAAGGCGCAGGAGGTGAAGAGGATGAAGGTCAGAGTTCACTGAGCCACCTTACATGTGCTCTGGGTGATTCTGGAGGCATGTGATGAACTCTGTTACAGGTTTTCCTTCATAGCAGATCAGATATACAGCAGTGAAGAGAGGAAATCTGCAAAAGACAAAGACAGAGCATTGTTAACATTGCCATGGGGCTGGTCAGTAATACTGGATATTCAGGTCTGAGGACTAGACAGGCCAGAGAGGTTGAAAAAGGTCATTGTACCTTCAAAACCCATTAGCTGTTTGAGACAGTTTGCGATAGACAGCAACCTTAGAAGTATAATCTCTTAAGCTGACCATACATGGCTGAATCAGATCTTGGCTATAGCCTTGAAATCACAGACTCTCTCTGCAGAAGTCTTTAAAGTGTTACTAAACCGAGGACCCTGCATTCATTATATCTGGTCTCCCACAGTCTATAGAACATGGAAATGCAATTATTATAGTAAATACAAACTGCTAAATACTGTGCCTTTTCTCATCAGCAGTATATAGCAGTATTGTGACGTCTATCAGTGTCTGGTTAAAGCTTGTAGGAGGAGTTTTCATTCTCCCCTGATTGTCCTATGAGGCTACAGGACCCCCTGATCCTCTGCCTGGACAGTGCTGATTGGCCCTGTGCTGATCACATGCCTTCTCCCAAGAAAAAAAAACTCTCTAGTAATACACATCAAACTGAGCATGTTCAGAGTGCGCCCAAAGCTCTGTTCTAACAGCGGATGAATTGGGGACTGTGGAAGAAGTGGAGATCAGAGAAGACAGGATTAGACAGCCTTTTTACACAATGCAGTGGATAAACCCCTTAGGTTCCACAGTTTGTATAACAAGCATGCTTTACTGCATATACAGACTGGTTTTACTGTTGTGGGTTTCATAACACTTTAAATCACAATTGCACCTTTGCATGCTTAAGTGATTGTAAACGATCACCTTGTAAGACAACCCATTCAGTTTGAAATAGAAATGAAAGGCAAAATATTTGTGTATAGATTAACCACTTCAGCCCCGGAAGGATTTACCCCCTTCCTGACCAGAGCACTTTTTACAATTCGGCACTGCGTCGCTTTAACTGCTAATTGCGCGGTCATGCAATGCTCTACTCAAACGAAATTTGCGTCCTTTTCTTCCCACAAATAGAGCTTTCTTTTGATGGTATTTGATCACCTCTGCCGTTTTTATTTTTTGCGCTATAAACGGAAAAAGACTGAAAATTTTGAAAAAAAATGATATTTTCTACTTTTTGTTATAAAAAAAATCCAATAAACTAAATTTTAGTCATACATTTAGGCCAAAATGTATTCGGCCACATGTCTTTGGTAAAAAAAATGTCAATAAGCGTATATTTATTGGTTTGCGCAAAAGTTATAGCGTCTACAAACTAGGGTACATTTTCTGGAATTTACACAGCTTTTAGTTTATGACTGCCTATGTCATTTCTTGAGGTGCTAAAATGGCAGGGCAGTACAAAACCCCCCCCAAATGACCCCATTTTGGAAAGTAGACACCCCAAGGAAATTGCTGAGAGGCATGTTGAACCCATTGAATATTTTTTTTTTTGTCCCAAGTGATTGAATAATGACAAAAAAAAAAAAAAAAAAAAAAAATTTACAAAAAGTTGTCACTAAATGATATATTGCTCACACAGGCCATGGGCATATGTGGAATTGCACCCCAAAATACATTCAGCTGCTTCTCCTGAGTACGGGGATACCACATGTGTGGCACTTTTTGGGAGCCTAGCCGCGTACGGGGCCCCGAAAACCCAGCACCACCTTCAGGATTTCTAAGGGCATACATTTTTGATTTTACTCCTCACTACCTATCACAGTTTTGAAGGCCATAAAATGCCAAGATGGCACAAACCCCCCCCAAATTACCCCATTTTGGAAAGTAGACACCCCAAGCTATTTGCTGAGAGGCATGGTGAGTATTTTGCAGCTCTCATTTGTTTTTGAAAATGAAGAAAGACCAGAAAAAAAAATTTTTTTTTTCTTTTTTCAATTTTCAAAACTTTGTGACAAAAAGTGAGGTCTGCAAAATACTCACTATACCTCTCAGCAAATAGCTTGGGGTGTCTACTTTCCAAAATGGGGTCATTTGGGGGGGGTTTGTGCCACCTGGGCATTCCATGGCCTCCTAAACTGTGATAGGCAGTGAAGAGTGAAATCAAAAATTTACGGCCTTAGAAAGCCTGAAGGCGAGGCTTGGTTTTCGGGGTCCCGTGCGCGGCTAGGCTCCCAAAAAGTCCCACACATGTGGTATCCCCGTACTCAGGAGAAGCAACAGAATTTATTTTGGGGTGTAATTTCACATATTCCCATGGCACGTTTGAGCAATATAACATTTAGTGACAACTTTGTGCAAAAAAAAAAAAAAAAAAAAAAAAAATTTGTCTCTTTCCCGCTACTTGTGTCACAATATAAAATATTCCATGGACTCGACATGCCTCTCAGCAAATAGCTTGGGGTGTCTACTTTCCAAAATGGGGTCATTTGGGGGGGGTTTGAACTGTCCTGGCATTTTATGCACAACATTTAGAAGCTTATGTCACACATCACCCACTCTTCTAACCACTTGAAGACAAAGCCCTTTCTGACACTTTTTGATTACATGAAAAAATTATTTTTTTTTGCAAGAAAATTACTTTGAACCCCCAAACATTATATATTATTTTAAAGCAAATGCCCTACAGATTAAAATGGTGGGTGTTTCATTTTTTTTTTTCACACAGTATTTGCGCAGCGATTTTCAAACGCATTTTTTGGGGAAAAAACACACTTTTTTAAATTTTAATGCACTAAAACACACTATATTGCCCAAATGTTTGATGAAATAAAAAAGATGATCTTAGGCCGAGTACATGGATACCAAACATGACATGCTTTAAAATTGCGCACAAACGTGCAGTGGCAACAAAATTAATACATTTTTAAAAGCCTTTAAAAGCCTTTACAGGTTACCACTTTAGATTTACAGAGGAGGTCTACTGCTAAAATTACTGCCCTCGATCTGACCTTCGCGGTGATACCTCACATGCATGGTGCAATTGCTGTTTACATTTGACGCCAGACCGCCGCTTGCGTTCGCCTTAGCGCGAGAGCAGGGGGGACAGGGGTGCTTTTTATTTATTTTTTTTTTTTCTTTATTATTTTTTTGCTTTTTTATCTTATTTTTAAACTGTTCCTTTCATTTTTTTTTTTTAAATCATTTTTATTGTTATCTCAGGGAATGTAAATATCCCCTATGATAGCAATAGGTAGTGACAGGTACTCTTTTTTGAAAAAATTGGGGTCTATTAGACCCTAGATCTCTCCTCTGCCCTCAAAGCATCTGACCACACCAAGATCGGTGTGATAAAATGCTCCCCCAATTTCCCAATGGCGCTATTTACATCCGGCGAAATCTAAGTCATAAAATGCTCGTAGCTTCCGGTTTCTTAGGCCATAGAGATGTTTGGAGCCACTCTGGTCTCTGATCAGCTCTATGGTCAGCTGGCTGAATCACCGGCTGCATTCTCAGGTTCCCTGTTGAGACAGGAGAGCCAGAGAAAAACACGGAAGACGGTGGGGGGGGGGGGCATTCCCTCCCACTGCTTGTAAAAGCAGTCTAGAGGCTAATTAGCCGCTAGGATTGCTTTTACATGAAAGCCGACCGCTGGCTAAAAAGAATGATACCAAGATGATACCTAAACCTGCAGGCATCATTCTGGTATAACCACTCAAAGTCGTGAATGGCGTACCTGAAGACAAAAAAATGGTTAACAATAAAGCACAGTAAACGGTAAAGTATAAAAAATTGCATACCTGAAAAGCAAACATGATAAAACATAATAACAATAAAACATTGCAGAATAGAATACAGTAAAAAAGAGCAGAACAATAGAGAGAGAGAATAGAGAGAGAGAACAATAAAACGACAACTATTTTTTTTTATTTTTGTTTGTGTTTTTTTTTTTTTTTACACTTTTTTTTTGTAACTGTAACTTTTATAACTGTAACCGCTTCCAGGTTCGGGTCTCTCAAAATGCGATGGCATCTTGGGAGACCCTGTGAAAGTGCGCCTAGTCTGTGCAATGCTGTACCCTACGCTAATACTCAACTAGTGAATGGTAGCGTTCAAAACATTCACCAATGCAAAGACCAGGATTGTCAGGACAGGAGGGACAATAATAGTGAGTGTCACGCCTATATCCGCGCTTGCTGCAGACACAACATCTTTTTTGGGGGGGTTCGTTGGGTAGGGGTACTCGGGAGGATATATAAATGCCTCTCATGCAGCCGACTGCATTTGGTTGGGGATGTGAATGGGGGAAGTACGGGCGCTGCAGAAGCGGTGGGTTCCCAATTAGGATTGGCGAATGCAGCAGGAACGGCATTATGGGCACGACGGGCCTGTGTTTGTCTTTTTGGTGGCAGCGGGACACTACTTGTGCTTGCCACCTCACCAGCTTGAACTGCACTTATGGGACTCGCTACGTCACCAAGTGTTACTGCAGTGCTGGTTTGACTACGACCGGGGTGTACTAGGCCGCTGGTGCTTGCCAGTTCACCAAAACGCTACAAAAAAAAGTGACAGTGATCGATCGATACTGCACTTGGGTGGGCTGGGCTGGGCCGGGCGGAGGGGCAAAACGCAGGTGCTAGCAGGTATCTGGGCTGATCCCGCTAACACTGCGTTTTTGGGAACCCTAAACTGCTGGGGACGCCAGTATAGATCTGATCGGATCAGATATTGATGCGTTCAGATACTATACCACTAAGGGAGGTGTACGGTGCGTGTACGGTGCGTGCATGGGTGTTCGCGGTACTGGTGCTAATCTGACGCTGCCTAGGGCGACGCATATCACCGCCGGGCGATCAGGGGGCTAAACCTTTTTTCGGTAATAAACGGCGGGTGCCCTGACACTATAAAAAATAAACAAACTAACCAGCGTCACCCGTAACGGTTATACGGTGATCAGTGGTAAAAGGGTTAACTAGGGGGCCATCAAGGGGTTAAAACATTTATTAGATAGTATATGGGGGTCCCTGTCGCTATAAAACACTGACGGCGAACCTAAATATTTGCGTCACCAGCGACACTAATACAGCGATCAGAAAAATGATCGCTTAGCGACACTGGCGACAGGGGGTAATCAAGGGGTTAAAACTTTATTAGGGGGGGGTAAGGGGGGTACCCTAGACCTACAGGGGGCTAAACTTTTATTTGGTAATAAACGGCGGGTGCCCTGACACTATAAAAAATAAACAAACTAACCAGCGTCACCCGTAACGGTTATACGGTGATCAGTGGTGAAAGGGTTAACTAGGGGGCAATCAAGGGGTTAAAACATTTATTAGGTAGTATATGGGGGTCCCTGTCGCTATAAAACGCTGACGGCGAACCTAAATATTTACGTCCCTAACTAGCGTCACCAGCGACACTAATACAGCGATCAGAAAAATGATCGCTTAGCGACACTGGTGACGGGGGGTGATCAAGGGGTTAAAACTTTATTAGGGGGGGTAAGGGGGGTACCCTAGACCTACAGGGGGGTAACAGTCACTACCCTAACACTGCTAACTGTCACAAACTGACACTATGCAGTAATCAGGAAAAAAAAAACAAAAAAAAAAAAAAAACCTGCTTGGTGTCAGTTTGTGACAGGGGGGGGGGGGGGGGTGATTGGGGGGGATCGGGGGTGTAAGGTATGCCTGGCATGTTCTACTGTGTGTGTGTGAGTGTTGGTGCACTTACATGTCATCTCCCCTCGGCGCTGGAACGGAAACTCCCGAGCCGAGGAGAGATGACATCACATCCTCTGCCTCTGTGTACTATACAGAGGCAGGGGATGTTTGTCATTGGCTGGGAGCGATCGCGAGGGGGGGGCCACGATCGGATGGCCTCCCCCTCGTCTCCCATCGCTTCCAACCAAATGCCGACCGCAGCTGGCACCGGGGGGGGGTCCGATCGGACCCCCCACCCGCGGGAAGGCAATCACGTTTCAGGTACGTGATTTTGCCTGCCCGTGCCGCTCTGCTCACGTATATAGGCGTGAGGCGGTCGGCAAGTGGTTAAAAAAAACATTATAAATATGTTTTTTCTCTTTTTTTAAAAATTAATCACATTCCCCCTGTTCTCAGCTGCAAAAGAGCTGGGGGTGGTGGGGTGGTGGTGGTGGGGCGAGGGAGAAGCAGCAGGCACTGAGATTCCCTGTGAAAGACTGTTCATGGGGGGGTGGCAGAACAAGTCTGATCATTGGAGGAGAGTAGGCTGAGTTCCCAGATGTGTTCGCCTGCTTAGTGTGGTCAGTATTTAATAGCAAAGCAGAGGGAATAGCAGGAACACCAGGTAATTCACATAAGGGAAGCAATACAAAGAGAACAGAATACTTTCTCATACAAGTACATACAGTATCTCAGAAAAGTGAGTACACCCATCACATTTTTGTAAATATTTTATTCTATATTTTCATGTGACAACACTGAAGAAATTACACTTTGCTACAATGTAAAGTAGTGAGTGTACAGCTTGTATAACAGTGTAAATTTGCTGTCCCCTCAAAATAACTCAACACACAGCCATTAATGCAATAAGCGTATATTGATTGGTTTGCGCAAAAGTTATACCCTCTTGGGCATGGAGTTTACCAGAGCTTCACAGGTTGTCATTGGAGTCCTCTTCCACTCCTCCATGATGACATCACGGAACTGGTGGATGTTGGAGACCTTGCCCTCCTCCACCTTCCATTTGAGGATGCCCCACAGATGCTCAATAGGGTTTAGGTCTGGAGATATGCTTAGTCAGTCCATCACCTTTACCCTCAGCTTCTTTAGCATGGCAGTGGCCGTCTTGGAGGTGTGTTTGGGGTCGTTATGTTGGAATACTGCCCTGAGGCCCAGTCTCTGAAGGGAGGGGTCATGCTTTGTTTCAGTATGTCACAGTACATGTTGGCATTCATGGTTCCCTCAATGAACTGCAGCTCCCCAGTGCCGGCAGCACTCATGCAGCCCCAGACCATGACACTCCCACCACCATACTTCACTGTAGGCAAGACACACTTGTCTTTGTACTCCTCACCTAGTTGCCGCCACACACGCTTGACACCAGCTGAACCAATAAGTTTCTCTTGGTCTTATCAGACCACAGGACATGGTTCCAGTAATCCATGTCCTTAGTCTGCTTGTCTTCAGCAAACTGTCTGGGATGACCAATTTGATGCAGTGTGCGGTGTATGGTCTGAACACTGACAGGCTGACCCCCCATCCTTTCAACCTCTGCAGCAATGCTGGCAGCACTCATACATCTATTTCCTAAAGACAACCTCTGGATATGACGTTGAGCACGTGCACTCAACTTCTTTGGTTGACCATGGCAAGGCCTGTTCTGAGTGGAATCTGTCTTGTTAAACCGCTGTATGGTCTTGGCCACCATGCTGCAGCTCAGTTTCAGGGTCCTGGCAATCTTAATATAGCCTAGGACATCTTTATGTAGAGCAACAATTCTTTTTTTCAGGTCCTCAGAGAATTCTTTGCCATGAGGTGCCATGTTGAACTCCCAGTGACTAGTATGAGAGAGTGAGAGCGATAACACCCAATTTAGCACACCTACTCCCCATTCATGCCTGAGACCTTGTAACACTAACGAGTCACATGACACTGGGGAGGGAAAATGGCTAATTGGGCCCAATTTAGACATTTTCACTTAGGGGTGTACTCACTTTTGTTGCCAGCGGTTTAGACATTAATGGCTGTGTGTTGCATTATTTTGAGGGGACAGCAAATTTACACTGTTATACAAGGTGTACACTCACTACTTTACATTGTAGCAAAGTGTAATTTCTTCAGTGTTGTCACATGAAAAGATAGAATAAAATATTTACAAAAATGTGAGGGTGTACTCACTTTTGTGAGATACTGTATATGGTACAGCGGACACATATTAAGAATATGAAATGTTGGGGTAACAAACGCTTTAATGTAGACTGACTCCTATTCAACAATATAATCCACCCAAATGTCCCAAAATTTGGGACTCCTGGTTGTGTCCCATTCTAATTCTTCTGTTACTTCGATTGAGAAATTAAGCACTTGCCGACTACTGCACACCGATATACGTCGGCACAATGGCATTGGTGGGCAAATGGGCATACCTGTACGTCACCTTTAATTGGCGGCGTTAGCGGGTCCGGGCGCACCGCCGTGTACAGCGCGACCATGCCCGCGGGACCGGTGGACTCGATGTCCGCCGGTCTCAAGGCGATCGCGTCACGGAGCCGCAGAACGGGGAAGTGCTTATGTAAACATTTCCCCGTTCTGCCTTGTCACATGACAGAGATCACTGCTCCCTGTCATCGGAAGCAGTGATCGCTGTCATGTGAGTTGTAGCCCACCCCCCCACAGTTAGAATCACTCCCTAGAACACACTTAACCTCTTCATCACCCCCTAGTGGTTAACCCCTTCCCTGCCAGTGTCATTTACACAGTAATCAGTGCATTTTTATAGCACTGATCGCTGTATAAATGACAATGGTCCCAAAAATGTGTCAAAAGTGTCCGATGTGTCCACCACAATGTCGCAGTCATGATAAAAATCGCAGATCACCGCCATTATTAATAAAGAAAAATGAATAATAAAAATGCCATAAAACTATCCCCTATTTTGTAGACGGTATAACTTTTGCGCAAACCAATCAATATACGCTTATTGCAATTTTTTCTTACCAAAAATATGTAGAAGAATACATATCGGCCTAAACTGAGGAAAACATTTTTTTTTATATATTTTTGTGGGATATTTATTATAGGAAAAATGAAAAAATATTGCGTTTTTTTTTCAAAATTGTCGCTTTTTTTTGTTGATAGAGCAAAAAATAAAAATCGCAGAGGTGATCGAATACCACCAAAAGAAAGCTCTATTTGTAGGGAAAAAAGGACGTCAATTTTGTTTTGGTGCAACGTCACACGACCGCGCAATTGTCAGTTAAACCGACGCAGTGCCGAATCGCAAAGAGTGCTCTGGTCAGGAAGGGGGTAAAATCTTCCGGGGCTGAAGCGGTTAAAGGAGCCAGGTGGATAACATTGGCCGGACAGTGACTGCGGCCAATCAGCTGCAGTCACCGTTCAGGTATTCTGACAGTTGCCTATGCTAGCTATAGGAATACAATGTCCAGCAGGATAGATTCCTACATCATTATTGTAGATGGAGGAATCAATGGACTTCTGTCATTCATCTGCTAGGCTGCACGAGAAACTTATGCAGCCTAGCACTGTCGGACCGTTCAGATCCGCCTGTCAGTTTTGTCGGCGGACCTGAACGGGCGCTCCATGTCTATGGAGCGACGGATGTCAGCGGTGACATGTCAGTTGCATTCCGACCCGGTCCGATCCGCTAAAATCAGACGGATTGCCCTACCGTCACATCCGTCCCTGGCGGATCGGATGAGATCTGATGAAAACGGACATGCTGTCTGTTTTCGTCTGATCTCTCCATAGCAACCAGCGGCACTCGACAAGCCCCTCCCCGTCAGTGAGTGGAGAGGGACCTGTCATCTGCCAGCTCAGCGGAGATCAACGGAGAGATCTGCCGCTGAGCTGGCGCACTCTGTAGCAGCCTGGTGTGAATAAAGCCTAATGCTGCGTACACACGATTGGAAATTCGGCCAGCAAAACTCCGATGAGAGCTATTGGTCGGAAAATGCGACCCTGTGTATGCTCCATCGGACTTTTGCTGGCCGAATTCCAGCCAGCAAAAGATTGAGAGCATGTTCTCAATTTTTCGGTTGGAAAAAGTTCCTATACGAAAATGCATTCGTCTGTAGCAATTCCGACACAGAAAATTCCTACGCATGCTCGGAAACAATACGACGCATGCTCGGAAGCATTGAACTTCATTTTCTCGGCTCGTCGTAGTGTTGTACGTCACCGCGTTCTTGGTGGAGAACTTTTGTGTGACCGTGTATGCAAGGCAAGCTTGAGTGGAATCCCGTCGGAAAAGCCGCCATATCTTTTTCCGACCAAAATCCCGATCGTGCGTACGCGGCATTAGACTTTGAACAAGTAAATCCTGATGGAAAATCCCATTTAGTCTGGCCTTTCCAGAACTCTATGCTTCCCAGCTGGAAAACACGATGTTGAAAGTCACCCATGTGACAAGGGCAGGGGGACTGCTCTGAGAGCGCTGCTTATGTCGGCTTTGAATGAATTACGACACATCGTTAGATATTCTATTTAGATTCATCAAGTTAATAAGTCTGCACTGGTAAGGAGACATCCAATGATGGGAAAGGTCTACTGTGCATAACTAGCAATGATACACTGACAGTCACATAGATAGAATCCCAGCAGCAAATTAACACCCACTGAAAGCTTAGGAATTGTCTGTGGAAGACATGAATCCTACTACCCGCTGTCACCAAATTTAGTACCAGGCGGCAGAACTCTCAACATCCCCGAGAGAAATACAAGAGCCTGCTGTGCCAGGTATTGATGTGGTAACCATAGGGAAGATGGTGACTGACAGCTGCTGCTTTTACTTTTTATTGTGCGTGTGCTCTATTTCTGAAAGTCTGCACATTCAACACTTCTTAATAATACATGAAGCAGCTGATCTTTAGCTGACTTTTTATAGCTGTACTCAAAAGAAACAGATTTTCAATAAAAGGTACACATTCTGCCTCATTTAATAGGGCGGTCTAAAGGGCAACATTCAAGTGAAAGCTGCATTAACCCATAGCATCCAGGATTGTGTTTACCATTAAATCGATCAGGAGGTCAGTTCTGATTTTTTTTCCTTGGGTTCCATAACAATACTTCATAATTACCACTTGCAGCCAGTAGATGGCAAGTGTGAGGCTACTGTATAAGTTACAGTGCATCCGGAAAGTACTCACAGCGCTTCACTTTTTTCCACATTTCGTTATGTTACATCCAAAATGGATTCAAATCATTATTTTTCTCAAAGTTCTACAAACAATACCCCATAATGGCAACGTGAACAAAGTTTGTTTGAAATCTTTGCAAATTTATTAAAAATAAAAAAACAAAAAACAAATCCCATGTACATAAGTATCACAGCCTTTGCTCAATACTTTGTTGAAGCTCCTTTGGCACCAATTACAGCCTCAAGTCTTTTTGAGTATGATACTACAAGCTTGGCACACCTATTTTTGGGTAATTTCTCCCATCCTTATTTGCAGGACCTCTCAAGTTCCATCGGGTTTGATGGGAAACGTCAGGGCACAGCCATTTTCAGATCTCTCCAGAGATGTTTAATCGGGTTCAAGTCTGGGCTTTGGCTTGGCCACTCACAGAGTTGTCCTGTAGCCACTCCTTTGTTATCTTGGCTGTATGCTTAGGGTCGTTGTCCTGTTGGAAGAAGAACCTTTGCCACCACCATGCTTCACTGTAGGTATGGTATTGGCCAGAGCATGAGCGGTGCCTGGTTTGCTTTCATGTCCAATCAACTCAATTTACCACAGGTGGACTGCAATCAAGTTGTAGAAACATCTCAAGGATGATCAGTGGAAACAGGACGCACCTGAGCTCAATTTTGAGTGTCCTGGCAAAGGCTGTGAATACTTATGTACAAGGACTAAACCTATTAAGCCTTCCTAACATGGCTGAAATTTCAGGGGATTCCTGCTGAATCGGTTGACCTTCGAGCTATGGGTGGCCCAGTCAGCACTTTTGCTGATGGAGGCAGGTGGAAAATTGTCTACCAATTAGATGCAGTAACTGTTTGGGTATTCTGACAGCCTCGGGTGCCAGTGTCTTGCCGAGAAAGTTCCCCCGGCGGATAAGGACCCCCCTGTACTGCGCATGCGCTGCGCTTGCGCAGTGCGAACGACTACGGAGCCGCCGAAAATTGCTGAAGAAGAACAGCTGATCGTCAGCTCTATACGGCGCCTGAGCACTACATTCTGACCTAAGTCCACGTTAAAGCCCCACTATCCAGGTGGACATAGAGTTAGAATATTAAAATGCAAAGCGCAGCGAGGCCATGCCCGAAGCGTGGCGAGCATAGCGAGCCCGCGAGGGGCCTGTTACAAAGTGTTCTCTTTTTACTATAGTCTTGGCACGCAGGCGCCGTATACAGCTGACTCAGGTGTTCAGCTTTGGCTCTTTTTGACGGCACCCTTGTTGTTCCTACTGCGCAAGCTCTGTGCCTGCGCACTACAGGGGGGTCATTATCCGCAGAGGGGAACTTTCTCGGCAGAACACCGGAACACAATGACCAACAGGGGAGATTCCTTCAGTCACACTGTTAGAGCCCCGTACACACGGGCCAAATGCCTTATGGCATTGGCTGGTTCAATAAAAACCGTCCGACATTTGGCCCATGTGTATGGCAGCCGGTCCAACAGAAGCTGGTCGTTTGGCCGGCTGTTGTCGCACGAGCATGCTGGAAAACCAGCAGCCGACCGGCTCCCTATCAGCGTTCTCAGCA
Source organism: Lithobates septentrionalis (assembly GCA_037952835.1). NCBI lineage: Eukaryota > Metazoa > Chordata > Amphibia > Anura > Ranidae > Lithobates > Lithobates septentrionalis. The sequence goes on from JBBDGP010000502.1 coordinate 138,540, forward strand.
GCCAGCCGCCCCCCCCTGTCAGAACACAACAGCACAGTGGGGGAGATTGCTGTTGTTAGTACAGCGGCTTCAAACGGAGCTGATAGTTTTTGTTGTTTAACCCGGCAGAAAAAAACTCATAGTGTGTACTCGGCTTTAGTGCGTATGGAGGAATCAATTATATTTTTATCCTTTAATCAATCTTCAAATGAATTTTGCTAAAGGAGCCAGGCGGGAATTTGTTGGCTGAACAGTGACTGCATCCAATCATATGCAGTCACCTTTTGGGTATTCTGACAGCCTCGGGTGTCGGAATACAATAGCCAGCAGGGGAGATTTCTTCATCTTTGCTGCTTAGTGTAAATGGCGAAATCTATTTGATTTCTCTCCTTCGATCCACGGGCGAATCTATACCGTATTTACTTGACTAGGAAATTACAGGTCTGCTGTAACGTGACTTGGAAAAGAAGTAAAGGAAGTCAATTCTCAGTAAACAAAGTCAGGATTAATCTCCTCCATAACAGCAGGATACTCACTTCTGCACCAGGTTTTTGCTCTTGAGGATGTGATTGAGCTCCGCTGAGGTTTGTGGTCCCTGCAGTTTCTGTCCATTCAGCATCTCATTCTCTAGCTGCTCTATGGACTGCAATACAAATGTCATTAGTTAGTGACTGTGAGCGGTACATAGAGTACAACAACATCTGATAGAAGACTAAATATTTCAATTCAATGAAGAGGAAAAAAAAAAAGGCAAAGTGCTGAAGCTGCTTTAAAAAGACAACACTCGTTACAAATTGTCATTCCTCCTTCCACCTCTATCCTGTTTTTGATACATTAATATATATGGAAGGATCGCTCCCATCTCACGGCTGAGCACTAGTTTCCAAAACGAGGATGAGCCTTATTCATCAAGTCTGGGGGGAAGAGCTGACACTCTATGCTTCCCCAACAGCCAGATTTTCCCTTTCAGTCTCCCAGTACAGAACAGAAGCACAGGAATACAGTAAAACCTTGGTTTGAAAGTAACTTGGTTTGAGAGTGTTTTGCAAGACAAGCTACATTTTTAAATATATTTTGACTTGATAAACAAGCGATGTCTTAACATACAAGTAGTGTCATGTCACAACTGAGTATAAAAGAGAAGAGAGGCGCCTCTAAGTGTAGCAATATGGTTACATTTAATGAAGGTCCAACATTTAGCAACTCACATGGTTGATGATTAAAAGAGGCACATCTAAGTATGAAGGCATCCGGGGTAAAGCTGTCCACATAGACCGTCCTCCTCACCGCCATCAACGTCATCCCTTCCACGCTGCGCTTCACAAGCAATTCTAGCTTCATTTTCAGATCGCTCTACTGCAGGGTAGTCTTCCCGATCATGACAGCAGTGAGAGCCGACAGTGCGGAGGATGGTCTATGTGGACAGCTTTGCCCCGGATGTCTGCATACTTAGATGTGCCTCTATTAATCATCAACCATGTGAGTTGCTGAATGTTGTACCTTCATTAAATGTAACCATATTGCTACACTTAGAGGCGCCTCTCTTCTCTTTTATACTCTGGAGCTCCTCCTGGATTTTGCTTCTAATCCCCTTGTGGAGGCTGCCATTTGTGGATGGACATTTTATGGTTACACAACTTATCAGATTACTATAATCTTTTTATATGGACTATAAACTGAAGGACTTATGAATAAATGGTTGTGGAACAAATGATTTGAGTTTTCATTATTTTTTATGGGGAAATTTGCTCTGATATACCAGTGCTTTGGATTAGAAGCATGTTTCTGGAACAAATTATGCTTGCAATCCAAGGTTTTTCTGTACTCTATTACCAATGGACACCCCAGACCAGCCTTTCTCAACCTTTCTAACACGGAGGAACCCTTGAAATAACTTTCTGGTCACAGGGAAACCCTGCTAATAATTGCTCCCTCTACAGCCCATGGTACGTTACTGGTATGGTCAGTGGGAGGAATGCTCATTACATTTGTGGTCATTAGCAACAATCACCTTCCGGTGGGATGGGAGAGCCCGGGTGAGCCACAGAAGGCGGTGGGACGCCCCCCCCCCCCCGCTTAGGATAACAATCAAGTGGCTGCTTAGCCGCATCAGCTGTTATCACAAGAAAGCCGACCATCGGATCTAAAAAACGGTACGGGGTGATGCATGCAGCTGCATGCATCACCCCGGTATAACTCCTTCAAGCCGAAGGCCGCATATTTGCGTTACGTCGGCGTGAAGGGGTTGAGAGGCAGATATTGCTCATTGCTTAATCTTTTCGCTGCCAGAGTCGGTTTTTGCACACGTGTAAAAAATAATTTTAGGCCTAAAGATTACATAAGACCCCCAAAGCAGACAGCCTAGAGAATAAAATAAAAATAAAATAGTGGTAGTTCCAATTTTTTATGTCACTTGATATTACTGCAAAGGTTTCATTTTTTAAAATTTCTGTAAAAAAACACACTAAAGTGAATTTTAGGGCAAACAAAAGCAACGCACTACCTACATTTTTGGTAAAATATAAAAGATGAGGTTGCACCGAGTAAATAGATACCAAACAAGTCAAACCTTAAAATTTGTGTGCACTCGTGAAATGGCGACAAAGTGACCCAGGGTGGATATAAATCAATTATATTTAAAAAAAAAAAAAAATCGAAAAAATGATTTTTTAAATTTAAATCTGACTTTTTTTATTTAAATCATTTTTTTTGATTTTTATCAAATTTATTTTAATAAAATGCTTTTGGAGTAAAAATCTATCTAAATATAGTTTTCTATTTAACCACTTCCATACCGGGCATTTTCACCCCCTTCCTGCCCGGGCCAATTTTCAGCTTTCAGCGCTGTCACACTTTGAATGAGAATTGTGCGGTCATGCGACGTTGTACCCAAATTAATTTTGATCATTTTTTCCCCCCACAAATAGAGCTTTCTTTTGGTGGTATTTGATCACCTCTGCCGTTTTTATTTTTTGCGCTATAAACAAAAAAAAGGGCAACAATTTTGAAAAAAAACCCCACAATATTTATTACTTTTTAGATTGAGAGTCTGCGCTTAGGATATTGACAGGGCTGCTGCCTCCCCTTAATTAATTCCTGATTAGGAGTTAATTGGATGTACTGGAAAGGGAAATGGGGGAATTGGCGCTGCCCTATACAAGTAAATTATTCCCAAAACCTTCCAAGTATTAAATTAGTGCGTGCTACAAAAAAAGGGGTCCTAATGTGAGTGACTATCCCCTACATATGTGCTAAAATTTATAAATATATGAAAGATATATATATGTAGTTCTTAAAAGTGAACGTGCTGCTCCTCTGTGTAACTTGAATAAATATCAAAATGTGTAGGTTTAATTAAAATGTGCTCCACCTCTACTATAGCGTATCAAAAAATATCACCAATAGCTTACTATATTGACCTCTGTGTAGCTTCAATAAATATCAAAATGTGTAGGTTTAATTAAAATGTGCTCCACCTCTAATATAGCGTATCAAAAAATATCACCAATAGCTTACTATATTAGTAGTGCCACAGAAATAGGGATTAGCTTTAACCATGTAAGGGTCTCCCTATATCCCTTGTATATGCGATACCAAAAGTGCACTGTGCATAAAAGGAAACAATGGTGCAATTAAACTTATATTACTAAATTGCATAAAGGCTAAATTCATATGAGCAAAACCCTGATGGCATAAGTCCAAACATTAATGTTCATGTAAAAAATACGTCTGTGGACAATGAAGGTCCCTGGAATAAAACCAGGGAAAATCTTAATAAAGTCTTAATGGAAAAAAGAGAATGTTTAGGTAAATCAGGATCAATTGGCATGCATTCCCAGCCATCCAAGGGGTGGTGGTAGGTGACTCCTGTGCATATAGAGACTGGTGACTCCAGGTGCTCCCCCCCGTGCTCCCCCACTCACCGGATTCCGTCACCCCCAAGGGGGTATTAGGCAAGAGAGTGGGTGCCTCAGGATGACTGCTTCTGTGGGATATCCCTCTACCGCTCTGCTCGTTCGTTCATAGATCTCTCCTTGTATGCTGGTGGTAAGGTTCCCCTTATTCGAATCTGGATGTTGCCACTATTTTACACCTCCGTGCTGTTAAAAGCTCCTCCCGTGAAGAAAACAAACAGGGGGCTTGTATGGTGAAGTACGTCCAATTTATTCAGGGATAAAAGCGTTTAAAACCAAAAGTATTTAAAAACAAAAGCGTTTGCAAAAACTACCGCCGCTGCCTGCAAGAGATGGGACCGGGAATCGAATCCAAGCGTGCGTCCCACCTTGCGTTCCAGCCGGCTCTTCCGGGTATGACGTGTGAGCGTGACTCCGCCTTACACGCTTCGTCATCAGACGTTGTCAAAGACGGTCTATGACAACGTCTGATGACGAAACGCGTAAGTGGGAGTCACGCTCACACGTCATACCCGGAAGAGCCGGCTGGAACGCAAGGTGGGACGCACGCTTGGATTCGATTCCCGGTCCCATCTCTTGCAAGCAGCGGTGGTAGTTTTTGCAAACGCTTTTGTTTTTAAATACTTTTGGTTTTAAACGCTTTTATCCCTGAATAAATTGGACGTACTTCACCATACAAGCCCCCTGTTTGTTTTCTTCACGGGAGGAGCTTTTAACAGCACGGAGGTGTAAAATAGTGGCAACATCCAGATTCGAATAAGGGGAACCTTACCACCAGCATACAAGGAGAGATCTATGAACGAACGAGCAGAGCGGTAGAGGGATATCCCACAGAAGCAGTCATCCTGAGGCACCCACTCTCTTGCCTAATACCCCCTTGGGGGTGACGGAATCCGGTGAGTGGGGGAGCACGGGGGGGAGCACCTGGAGTCACCAGTCTCTATATGCACAGGAGTCACCTACCACCACCCCTTGGATGGCTGGGAATGCATGCCAATTGATCCTGATTTACCTAAACATTCTCTTTTTTCCATTAAGACTTTATTAAGATTTTCCCTGGTTTTTTTCCAGGGACCTTCATTGTCCACAGACGTATTTTTTACATGAACATTAATGTTTGGACTTATGCCATCAGGGTTTTGCTCATATGAATTTAGCCTTTATGCAATTTAGTAATATAAGTTTAATTGCACCATTTGTTTCCTTTTATGCACAGTGCACTTTTGGTATCGCATATACAAGGGATATAGGGAGACCCTTACATGGTTAAAGCTAATCCCTATTTCTGTGGCACTACTAATATAGTAAGCTATTGGTGATATTTTTTGATACGCTATATTAGAGGTGGAGCACATTTTAATTAAACCTACACATCTTGACATTTATTGAAGCTACACAGAGGTCAATATAGTAAGCTATTGGTGATATTTTTTGATACGCTATAGTAGAGGTGGAGCACATTTTAATTAAACCTACACATTTTGATATTTATTCAAGTTACACAGAGGAGCAGCACGTTCACTTTTAAGAACTACATATATATATCTTTCATATATTTATAAATTTTAGCACATATGTAGGGGATAGTCACTCACATTAGGACCCCTTTTTTTGTAGCACGCACTAATTTAATACTTGGAAGGTTTTGGGAATAATTTACTTGTATAGGGCAGCGCCAATTCCCCCATTTCCCTTTCCAATTTATTACTTTTTGCTATAATAAATATCCCAATTTTTTTAAAAAAAAATATTTTTTTCCTCAGTTTAGGCTGATATGTATTCTTCCACATATTTTTGGTAAAAAAAAAATCACAATAAGCGTATGTTGATTGGATTGCGCAAAAGTTATAGCGTCTACAAAATAGGGGATAGAATTATGGCATTTTTATTATTTATTTTTTTTACTAGTAATGGCGGCGATCTGCGATTTTTATCGTGGCTGCGATATTGCGGCAGACATATCTGACACTTTTGACACTATTTTGGGACCAGTGACATTTATACAGCGATCAGTGCTATAAAATGCATTGATTACTGTATAAATGTGACTGGCAGGGTAGGGGTTAACACTAGGGGGCGATCAAGGGGTTAACTGTGTGTCCTAGGGAGTGATTCTAACTGTAGGGGGAGGGGACTCAGATGGGGAGGAGACAAATCGATGTTCCTCTGTAATGGAAACACATGATCGGTCTCCTCTCACCTGACAGGACGTGGATCTGTGTGTTTACACACACAAATCCACGTCCCTGCTCTGTGACGAGCAATTGCGGGTGCCCGGCGGACATCGTGGCTGCCAGGCACGCGCATCGGATCCCAAGTGATGCGGCGGGCGCGCGCACGCTCCACAATGCAGGGAATCCCAGGACGTCATATGACGCCCGCCCGGAGGGACGAAGGGTTCCTGCGGGCGTCATATGACTATACAGCGGTAGGGAAGTGGTTAAGATACATTAATAATTTAGTTTATTCAGCATGAAATGGAGCTCAGTTATGTAGCATGAAGCTGTATATTTACATTTGGTAAACTCATTCAATGAACCCAAGCTCTGTAAGCTGAGATAACATGCACTGCATTGATGCATTCACACAATTTCACAGTAACCATGAGATAAATCAAAGTTCAGGAATATTCCTTTATCCCATTGTTTTGCAAATATATGTACACTACAAACTGTATGATTGAACCGGTTCTGATATCGCTGCTTTACTAACCTGACAGCTTATTATTCTAAATAGGAAACCTTCAGTTTGTTTGCAAATATTAAAGATTCTAACTACCAGCAAGAATGAGTCCTTACATTTAAAGAGCACCTGTCATTTCCAATCCATCATGGCAGCGCCTGTTAGCGGGCATCCACTCACCTGCTGCCACCACGTCCCTCACCTTGTTGTGTCACTGCCACATCACCAGCCGTCCCATTAAAGTGAATGGAACTGTTGGTGAGTCAACAGCAGGTCAGAGGAGGAGACCCTGCTGGACAGAGATGACAGTTGCTCTTTAAAAAGTATGATTTAAATCAAGTTGATTTAAATTAAAGTGATTGTAAAGGCAGACGGTTTTTTATCTTAATGCATTCTATGCATTAAGATAAAAGCCTTCTGTGTGCAGTAGCCGCCCTCAGACCCCCAATACTTACCTGAGGTCCATCTCTGTCCAGTGATGTCCACGAGTGTCTCAGCCATCCGAGATTCTCCTTCCTGATTGACTGAGACACAGTAACAGCGCCATTGGCTCCTGCTGTTGTCAATCAAAGTCAGCTAGCCAATCAGGGGAGAGAGGGGGCGGGACCAGGTCAGGGCTCTGTGTCTGAATGGACACAGGGAGCTGTGACTCAACTTGGGTGCCCCCATAGCAATCTGCTTGCTGTGGGGGCACTGAACAGGAGGGAAGGGCCAGGAGCACAGAAGAGGGACCTGAAAAGAGGAGGATCCGGGATGCTCTGTGCAAATCCACTGCACAGAGCAGGTAAGTATAACATGTTTATTATTTTTATAGGAAAAAAACATGACTTTACAATCACTTTAAGCCTTTTTACTAGTGATTTAAATCATTATTTAAATTGGGATTTAAATCAACTTGATTTAAATCAAATCCACCCTGCGACAAACTTTAATACCTATATTTTCTATAGGTGACAATTCAAAAGCCCCCTATACAGTCAGGTCCATAAATATTGGAACATCAACACAATTCTAATCTTTTTGGCTCTATATACCACCACAATGGATTTGAAATGAAACAAACAATATGTGCTTTAACTGCAGACTTTCAGCTTTAATTTGAGGGTATATACATGCAAATCAGGTGAACGGTGTAGGAATAACAGTTTGTATATGTGCCTCACACTTTTTAAGGGACCAAAAGTAATGGGACATTTGGCTTCTCAGCTGTTCCATGGCCAGGTGTGTGTTATTCCCTCATTATCCCATTTACAAGGAGCAGATAAAAGGTCCAGAGTTCATTTCAAGTGTGCTATTTGCATTTGGAATCTGTTGCTGTCAACTCTCAAAATGAGATCCAAAGAGCTGTCACTATCAGTCAAGCAAGCCATCATTAGGCTGAAAAAACAAAACAAATCCATCAGAGAGATAGCAAAAACATTAGGTGTGGTCAAATCAACTGTTTGGAACATCCTTAAAAAGAAAGAACGCACCGGTGAGCTCAGCAACACCAAAAGACCCGGAAGACCACGGAAAACAACTGTGGTGGATGACCGAAGAATTCTTTCCCTGGTGAAGAAAACACCCTTCACAACAGTTGGCCAAATCAAGAACACTCTCCAGGAGGTAGGTGTATGTGTGTCAAAGTCAACAATCAAGAGAAGACTTCACCAGAGTGAATACAGAGGGTTCACCACAAGATGCAAACCATTGGTGAGCCTCAAAAACAGGAAGGCCTGATTAGAGTTTGCCAAACAACATCTAAAAAAGCCTTCACAGTTCTGGAACAACATCCTATGGACAGATGAGACCAAGATCAACTTGTACCAGAGTGATGGGAAGAGAAGAGTATGGAGAAGGAAAGGAACTGCTCATGATCCAAAGCATACCACCTCATCAGTGAAGCATGGTGGTGCTAGTGTCATGGCGTGGGCATGTATGGCTGCCAATGGAACTGGTTCTCTTGTATTTATTGATGATGTGACTGCTGACAAAAGCAGCAGGATGAATTCTGAAGTGTTTCGGGCAATATTATCTGCTCATGAAAAAGAGGGGGGGGAGGTTGGGACTTTGAATGAGGTGCGCATGATGCAGCCCAATCACACTCACAGAGGTGCAAACATATGTATGTTTATTAAGGACCAATGATCAACATGGCATAAAAACGCAAGAACAAGCAGGAACTGAAGATAGTCACAGTAGAGGCCTGGCAGAGCATCACCAGGGATGAAACCCAGCGTCTGGTGATGTCTGTGCGTTCCAGACTTTAAGCTGTAATTGACTAAAAAGGATTTGCAACCAAGTATTAAAAAGTGAAAGTTTGATGGATGATTGTTAATCTGTCCCATTACTTTTGGTCCCTTAAAAAGTGGGAGGCACATATACAAACTGTTGTAATTCCTACACCGTTCACCTAATTTGGATGTAAATACCCTCAAATTAAAGCTGAAAGTCTGCAGTTAAAGCACATCTTGTTTGTTTCATTTCAAATCCATTGTGGTGGTGTATAGAGCCAAAAAGATTAGAATTGTGTCGATGTCCCAATATTTAGGGACCTGACTGTAGGTCATCAGTTTAGTGTTATGAAGGAGGTCTTGTGCTAGAAATTTGGCTCTCACTCGTGCTCAACTATATGGAACATGTGTATCGCAATCTACGTTTTCACGTGTAGGTGCCCCGATGCATGTGTTTACATTCACATGTGCGAATATGTGGGGGGGGGGGGGGGCTGAAAATGTTTTTTTTTTTGGGGGGGTTGTGCTTGGGTGTAACAATTTTTTTTCCAAAAGAAAAAAAATTCCCCTATGTGATGATTTTTAGGTGACAGGTTCTCTTTAATGAGGCCCTGCATTTCACCTATGGGCCCCACTTAATGTATTACAATGCAGATCGCATTGCAATACATCCTCCTCCGGGAACACTGAGAGCCTAACCGGGAAGTGACGTCATACACGTTACTGCCTAGGTCACAGCAAGAAGGGGAGGAAAGCGGACGTGGCCTGCAGATGGGCATATCGAATTGGCAGCGAAGGGGTTGAGGAACCCCTAGCAACCTCTGGAGGAGCCCTAGGGTTCCATGGACCCCTCGTAGAGAAAGGATGCCCCAGACACTCGTTCTGAGACATTCCCTCTCTGACAACTTGAAAATGAAAGTTTCACAGGTCCCCTAAAGTGTATCTAAACCCACGAAAAAATGTAATGTATTGCAGCTTACCATTCCATAGATATGGTGGCTGCATTTGTTTTCCTTTTTTTCATGTTTTTTTCCCTTTACTTTCACCTGGTGATCCTGTCAGTTTTCTATCCTAGAGTCAGGGCCGGACTAACATAGGGGCTATTGGAGCTCCAGGCCCCTTACCTAAAAATGGGCCCATTTGCCAAAGAAAAAAAAAAAAAAAAAAAAAGATCGAGCTTTGAGGGTCGTAGAGACCAAAATTTTAGGGGTAGGTAGCCGAAGACCTACCCCACCACTGGGCTCCTAGGACCTATGGTTCCGGAGATACAGGGCTCCGAGTGCAGCCTGTCAGAAGCTACATACAGAGCAACCAATCTAAATAAAAGCGGGCACACTCTGTTTGCAGCAGACTGAGATGATGAGCGCACAGTGCCTTTATTACTTTAAAAACAATGTATAATAATTATTTGTATATTACTTACGTATGGTAAGTAACTCCTTACCACTACTCAGGCCAATTCTGACACTTCTCTTCTACATGTAATAATCATATTTTTCTTGCTAGAAAATTACTCAATCTATATATATATATATACCGTATATACTCGAGTATAAGTCGAATTTTTCAGCACATTTTTTGTGCTGAATGTGCACCCCTCGACTTATACTCGAGTCAAGCACTTTTCTACAGCAAAAAATTTCATTTTCCGAACCGACTTTGGGGCACCGTATCTCAGGGCCCCTTGGTGCTAGGAACCCCAAATTTGGTGTACAAACCCTGTGGTACCATAATATATCCAAAGCTGAAGTTCCTAGCTCTAAGTGGCCCCGAGATACGGGGCCCCAAAATCGGTTCGGAAAATGTCATTCTCTGCTGCATAAAAGTGTTTGACATTTTCTGAACCGATTTTGGGGCCCCATATCTCAGGATCACTTTGTGCTAAGAACCCCAAATTTGGTGTGGAAACCCAGTGGAACTGGTACCATAACGTATCCAAAGCTGGGGTTCCTAGTACCAAGTGGCCCTGAGATACGGGGCCCCAAATTCGGTTCAGGAAATGTCATTCTCTTCTGCAGAAAAGTGCTTGACATTTTCTGAACTGATTTTTGGGGCCCTGTATCTTGGGGCCATTTGGTGCTAGAAACCCCAGCTACGGTGCTAGTTCCACTGGGTTTGCACACCAAATTTGGGGTTCTTAGCACTAAGGGGCCCAAAATTTGGTCAACTGTGTCCATCTGCAGCAATGTCATTTCGGGACCCTTTGGGTTCAGAGACCCCAAATTTTGGCTGCAGCTAGGGGGCATCTAGGAACCCTTAACTACTGAGTTTGAAGTTCAGGGGACCCATGGCTGCAAATGGGCACAGTGAGGCATGCAAATGGGCACAGTGATGCTGCAAATGGGCATTGTTGACCCTCTTTTCCACTTACAGTAGCTGTGCATTTCTCACCCTCGTCTTATACTCGGGTCAATAAGTTTTTCCCATTTTTTTTGTGGTAAATTAGGGCCTCGACTTATACTCGGAACGACTTATACTCGAGTATATACGGTATATATATCTATATATATATCTATATATATATATATAGATATATATATAGATTGAGTATACTATATATATTTATATATATATATTTTCGTCACACAGTATTTGTGTAGCAATTTTTTAAACGTGTTTTTTTTGGAAAGAAAGTGTTTCATCAATAAAAAAATAAAAAAACACTAAAGTTAGCCCGATTTTTTTTGTATACTATGAAAGATGATGTTACGCCGAGTAAATAGATACCTAACATGTCATGCTTTAAAATTGCGCACACTTGTGGAATGGCGCCAAACTTCAGTACTTAAAAATCTCCATAGGCGATGCTTAAAATTTTTTTGCAGGTTACATGTTTAGAGTTACAGAGGAGGAATTATTGCTCTCGCTCTAACGATCACGGCGTATGTAACTTGTGTGTATCTGGCTCTGATACTAGCCAGTGCCTCACCAGGACACTGACCTCACCGCACGTCCCTGGTCCAAATCTAATGCCCCGTACACGCGGTCGGATTTTCCGATGGAAAATGTCCGATCGGAGCTTGTTGTCGGAAATTCCGACCGTGTGTGGGCTCCATCGGACATTTTCCATTGGATTTTCCTACACACAAAGTTGGAGAGCAGGAGATAAAATTTTCCGACAACAAAATCCGTTGTCGGAAATTCCGATCGTGTGTACACAAATCCGACGGACAAAGTGCCACGCATGCTCAGAATAAATAAAGAGATGAAAGCTATTGGCCACTGCCCCGTTTATAGTCCCGACGTACGTGTTTTACGTCACCGCGTTCAGAATGATCGGATTTTCCGACAACTTTGTGTGACCGTGTGTATGCAAGACAAGTTTGAGCCAACATCCGTCGGAAAAAATTCTAGGATTTTGTTGTCGGAATGTCCGAACAAAGTCCGACCGTGTGTACGCCCTATTAGAAATACATTTGGACGGGGCTGTACGAATGCCATAGCTGTGATGCTTTACTTCACAGCTGCAACTTTTTTGGGGTAATTTCTTTAGCTGCAGCATCTTTAACTCAGCCTGCAGAGTTTGACAGGCAGCCCCACCTATCAAACTCGCCTATTGATTTTAATGGGGCCACTCTGCAACTGCAAGCCAAACTCGCTCGCAGTAGCAGCATAGTCCAACAATGTAAAAATACTATTCAGCAATGTAAAAAAAAAAACAAGGAGGCAGAAGCACCTCACGAACGCCTGTCAGCTGCTGCTATACCACTTGTTGAAAAGCAATCCACCACAGATCACTTTTCAGAGGGCAGTAAGCATTACAGCAAATGTGAAAGAAACTTGAAACACATCTTCCATTTCACACTCCCCATCAACTAGGTCACTCCCCAGCCACTCCCCATGTTAGCCACCTCCCTTCAACTTATATCACAGGTGACCATTTCCCAACCTGCAGATGACAGACCTTACTCCAGAAGATATCACTCCCCGTTACTCCCCTCCCCCTACCCACTGATTGATATCCCTTCATGACCACCTCACACCCCCCTGCTGACAGACCTCTCTCCCCAGCCTGTCCCCACACACCTTCTCACCTGATGACCTGTGGATGGGGGAATCACTCCCACAGTGTTATTGTGTTCTGCCAGAGGGGAGACTTCCCTACCCACACAATACAATGATCAGTGTTGCTAACTATAGCTGGCAACACTGATTGTTTTGGGAAAAACCTGGCAGGCTGGTTGTACTCAAGTGGATGAATAGATTAACTTGTGTACAACCAGCTAGCCTATACATAGATCGACTATGGCTTGTCTCTGCTTAATTGGCTTAATTTCAATCCATGTATGGCCCGCTTAACCACTATGCAGTCCCTAAACATCCTTCCACAAACCTTTCCATTTTCCTTCCCAAATTCCGTCAACCTCCTCATCTGTACATAGTGCCCACTGTCATACCCTTCACACTCCTCTCCTGTACATACTGCCCCCCCATCATACCCTCCACACTCCTCTCCTGTACATACTGCCCCCCCCATCATACCCTCCACACTCCTCTCCTGTACATACTGCCCCCCCATCATACCCTCCACACTCCTCTCCTGTACATACTGCCCACTGTCATACCCTCCACACTCCTCTCCTGTACATACTGCCCCCCCCAATCATACCCTCCACACTCCTCTCCTGTACATACTGCCCCCCCCATCATACCCTCCACACTCCTCTTCTGTACATACTGCGCACTGTCATACTCTCCACACTCCTCTCCTGTACATACTGCTCACTGTCATACCCTCCACACTCCTTTCCTGTACATAGTGCCCGCTGTCATACCCTCCACACTCCTTTCCTGTACATACTGCTCACTGTAATACCTCCACACTCCTCTCCTGTACATAGTGCCCGCTGTCATACCCTCCACACTCCTTTCCTGTACATACTGCCCCCCCCATCATACCCTCCACACTCCTCTCCTGTACATACTGCCCCCCCCCCATCATACCCTCCACACTCCTCTCCTGTACATACTGCCCACTGTCATACCCTCCACACTCCTCTCCTGTACATACTGCCCCCCCCAATCATACCCTCCACACTCCTCTCCTGTACATACTGCCCCCCCCATCATACCCTCCACACTCCTCTTCTGTACATACTGCGCACTGTCATACCCTCCACACTCCTCTCCTGTACATACTGCTCACTGTCATACTCTCCACACTCCTCTCCTGTACATACTGCTTACTGTCATACCCTCCATACTCCTCTCCTGTACATAGTGCCCGCTGTCATACCCTCCACACTCCTCTCCTGTACATAGTGCCCACTGTTATACCCTCCACATTCCTCTCCCTCACCTGGACTCCTTCCCTGTGCCTCTTACCCACAAAAACAGTTCTTTAAAATGATTATTTTAGCATGACTGTTTCACAGAAGCCGGTCATTAGAGCAGCTCTGTCTGTTATAAGACCCAAAAAACTGCAGATTCTGCGGGTGGGTCTGTTGTCTGGAGCTTGATGGGTGGAGTCGTGATGTCAGTAGACTCCCCGCCCACCTCTACACTCCCCTTGTCAATATGCATTTTCTCCTGTGTATTTCTTACACTGAACTTCTGCTATGATCACTAACATCCGGTCAAAACCCAGAAAAGTCACCACATGACTTTGTGGAGCAGCCAATCCTGGGAGAGCTGGAGAAGAAAGGAGGAGGGGATCTGAAGTACACAGAATGCCTCTCTCAGGCTCCTGCATGAGATATACAAATCACCTGTCACTCACAGCAAGGGGGAAGAACTGACTCCTATTTCTCTGTGTCAGTTTTTATCTCACTGAAAAAAAATAAGAGTATTACTCAGAGCTGGATTAACTATTTGTGGCAAGACTGGGCACAGATAACATGAAATCCTATACTGTACAAGGTGTAAGCCTTAATTAAAACATTTTTTTTCTCCGGGTTTACATTCACTTTAATGGCCCGTACACACGATCCGAATATGATCGACAGATCGTACGACTTTTTCCGCTTAATAGTAGCAAGTAGAAATTGAATAGGTAACTAAAGTCACGAAAATTCTTGTACAACAGAAAAAAAAAAAATCGGAAGTGATGTCATGTGTTGTAATGTATTTGTATTGTATTTTCGGACGACAACTATACTGACTAAACGAAAATCGTACAATCTGGTATCGTACGAGGAAAATTTTCGTGCTTTTCCGATTGAATAATATCAGATAAACTATCGCGATCAGCTCTCGAAAGTAGTGTACACACGATCCAAAAATCGTACGATTCTTCCTCGGACGACAGTTTTCGTACAATATTCGGATCGTGTGTACGGGCCATAAGTCTGCCCTTTTTTTCCATGTTTTATTCTAGTGACAGTGTCACTCTAATACAGATTTTTTCTGAGCACATATGTGACCACGTCTTATGTTGAAGGAGGTGATATTACACACATTAGACCCCACATTGCTGCGCTTGAGTTGAGCAGTACAGGCACTTGGCCTCCCACAGCAAATGGAAGCCATAGAACCCAGATAGAAAAAAAAGTAGAAGTGAAAAGAACATTTGCTTGAACTTTCCTCTCTTTATCTAGACAAGAGTCATGATTTCACAACAATCCAAAGACCTGACTGCAGATGCCAGCTGACAGCATCACAGAGTGAATGTTGTAATAAATAAGCAACATATAACCCAATCAAGGGACCATATTGCAAAATTCACTAACAGAGGAAAGAATAATAGGTTTATTCTCCAGAGAGCACACGGCGTGTACACAGTGCAACAACCTATTGCAGCCAATCAGATGTTAAATTGGTTACAGCAGACTTAGACTTAAAGTGATTGTAAAGGTACATTTTATTTTTTTTAATAACAAACATGTCTATGCTTACCTGCTCTGTGCAATGCAATTGCACAGAGTGGCCGGGAAGCTCCTCTTTTTGGGTCCCCCACCGGCGCTCCTGGCCTCTCCCCTCTATCCAGTGTCCCCATGAGAAGCCGCTTCCCATGCTCGCATCAGAGTCCCGCTGCTACGTCCATTGACACAGACAGCGGGACTCTGCCCTGCCCCCCGCTCCCTGTCACTGACTTTTATTGGCAGCACTGGGAGCCAATGGCTCCTGGTGCCCCAGCAAAGCCAGTGAGACCTGGAAGGGAAAAGCAGATCTGCAGACAGGCACAGCGCTAGATCCAATGAGGGCTCAGGTGAGTAAAAGGGGAGGGGTATGCCGACACCTAAACATTTTTTTACCTTAATGCAAATAATGCAATAAGGTAAAAATGTTTTACAACCACTTTAAAGTGTTACTAAACCCAGGACCCTGCATTCACTATATCTGGTCTATAACAGTACACAGAATATGGAAATGCAATTATTTTAGTAAATATAAACTGCTAAATACCTTTTCTCATCAGCAGTATATAGCAGTCTTGTGACTTCTATCAGCATCCAGCCGAGCACTGGTTAAAGCTTGTAGGAAGAGTTTTCATTCTCCTCTGACTGTCCTGTGAGGCTGCATGACCTCTCACCCTCTGTCTGGACAGTGCTGATTGGCCCTGTGCTGATCACATGCACCCTCCCCAAAAAACAAACAAAATAAAACTCTCTAGCAATTCACACCAAACTAAGCATGTGCAGAGTGACCCCCAAGGCTCTGTACTATCAGAAGATGGATTGGGGACAGTAGAAGAAGGGGAGGATCAGGGAGAAGACAGGATCAAACAGCCTTTTCACAAAATGCAGAGTATTAACCACTTAGGTTCCACAGTGGATATAACACGCATGTTTTACTGCATATACAGACTGATTTTACTATTGTGGGTTTAGTAACACTTTAAGTCCTAAGTTTAATTACCTTTTTTTTAAAACAGCACAAGGGGCACGGGACCTGCCATAGGCATTTATCAAGACTATGCCTGCCCTTTTCACTACCCCCCCCCCCCCCCCTCTACTCCATGAATGTCACAAGTTAAGAAGTGCTCTGCTACTTCTAATCACAATTTATGTGCTAAAGGTGCACTGTGCTAATAAATCTCTGTTAGCCAAACATTATACTTTACACATGAGTCCACTTTAAAGGCTGACACCATCTTCTTTTAGGGGAAGGGAAAGGGATCACTGCTCCAGGTGGAAATGTGGATATAGAACTTTCCTCGGAACGAGAAAACCAGGTGCCGGCTAAGCATATAGCAACATGAGGCAAAAAGGAAGTTCTGGACAGCCGCACTCCGGAATATAGCCTTTATTAGTAAAAAGTCCAACAAATACAAGCCACAGCAAAAAATGGGACAAACGAGCTGAAGCGTTTCACACTTAACAGTACTTAGGCATAGTCAAGCTATGACTAAGCACTATTAAGTGTGAAACGTGTCAGCTCGTTTGTCCCATTTTTTTTTTCTGTGGCTTGTATTTGTTGGACTTTTTACTAATAAAGGCTATATTCCGGAGTGCGGCTGTCCAGAACTTCCTTTTTGCCTCATGTTACCATCTTCCTTTAGGCTACTTTCACACTGGGGCGGGCGGGCGTCGGCGGAAAAGCGGCGCTATTTTTAGCACCGCTTTACCATCGTTTTAGCTGCGCTATTCGGCTACTAGTGAGACGGTTTTAACCCCCGCTAGCGGCCGAAAAAGGGTTAAAACCGCCGGCAAAGGCGGTGCTGCCCCATTGTTTTCAATGGGCAGGGGTGCTTAAAGAGCAGTGTATACACCGCTCCTACAGCGCTGCAAAGATGCGGCTTGCAGGACTTTTTTTACCCTCCTGCAAGCGCACTGCTCCAGTGTGAAAGCACTCGGGCTTTCACACCGGAGAGACAGGAGAGACTCTTTACAGGCGCTATTTTTAGTGCTGTAGCGCCTGTAAAGCGCCTTAGTGTGAAAGTAGCCTTAGGGTGTAACATGCAACATGGTGCAAACAGGACCCCCCAGTCAACCCCCAATGCACTCCAACCCAGAGGCGTAACTAGAACCTTCAGGGCCCAGGTGCAAGAAACCATGATGGGGCCCCCTTCCATGGACATCCTACCAAAACCGTGCTTCCCACATGACCCCTTGGACATTCATCCAGCGCAATCACATCGGCCCTTTACCATGTGATCAGCTGATCACATGTAAACAGACTGGTTATCCACAGCCCTTTCCTCACACGCTCTGTTTGTGTTAGGAAAGGACTGCCATTAACTGTCAAGAATGTCAGTAAATTGTTTACACTGATAATCAGTGCCCCAATCATCAGTGCCCATCAGTGCTGCCTATCAGTGCCCATCACTTCCACTTACAAGTGTTACCTATCAGTGCTCATTAATGCTGCCTATTAGTGCCCATCAATTCTGCCTATCAGCACCACCTATCAGTGCTCATTAATGCCACCTAACTGCGTCCATCAGTGCCACCTATCAGTACTCTTCAATTCTGTCCATCAAAGCCCATCAATACTGCCTGAGTTCTGCCTATCAGTGTTCCCTTAGTGCCCATCAGTACCACCTATCAGTGCCCATCAATGCCACCTATCAGTGCAGCCTTTCAGTGCACATTAGTGCCTCTTATCAGTGCTGCCTATCAGTGCTCATCAATGTTACCTATCAGTGCTCATCAGTGCCTCCTATAAGTGCTCATCAGTGCCTCCTATCAGTGCCCATCAGTGCCTCCTATCAGTGCCCATAAATGCCTCCTATCAGTGCCCATCAGTGCCTTCTATCAGTGTCCATCAGTACCTTCTATCAGTGCCCATCAGTGCTTTCTATCAGTGGTCATCAGTGCCTTCTATCAGTGCTCATCAGTTCCCATCAGTGCCTTCTATCAGTGCTCATCAGTGCCGTCTATCAGTGCTCATCAGTGCCTTCTATCAGTGCTCATCAGTGCCCATCAGTGCCTTCTATCAGTGCTCATTAGTGCCTTCTATCAGTGCTCATCAGTGCCGTCTATCAGTGCTCATCAGTGCCTTCTATCAGTGCTCATCAGTGCCTTCTATCAGTGCTCATCAGTGCCGTCTATCAGTGCTCATCAGTGCCTTCTATCAGTGCCCATCAGTGCCTTCTATCAGTGCTCATCAGTGCCCATCAGTGCCTTCTATCAGTGCTCATCAGTGCTGTCTATCAGTGCTCATCAGTGCCGTCTATCAGTGCCCATCAGTGCCTTCTATCAGTGCTCATTAGTGCCTTCTATCAGTGCTCATCAGTGCCGTCTATCAGTGCTCATCAGTGCCTTCTATCAGTGCTCATCAGTGCCGTCTATCAGTGCTCATCAGTGCCGTCTATCAGTGCTCATCAGTGCCATCTATCAGTGCTCATCAGTGCATTCTATTAGTGCTCATCAGTGCCTTCTATTAGTGCTCATCAATGCCTTCTATCAGTGCTCATCAGTGCCTTCTATCAGTGCTCATCAGTGCCGTCTATTAGTGCTCATCAGTGCCCATCAGTGCCTTCTATTAGTGCTCATCAGTGCCCATCAGTGCCATCTATCAGTGCTCATCAGTGCCTTCTATTAGTGCTCATCAGTGCCTTCTATCAGTGCTCATCAGTGCTCATCAGTGCCTTCTATCATTGCTCATCAGTGCCCATCAGTGCTCATCAGTGCCTTCTATCAGTGCTCATCAGTGCCCATCAGTGCTCATCAGTGCCTTCTATCATTGCTCATCAGTGCTCATCAGTGCCTTCTATCATTGCTCATCAGTGCCTTCTATCAGTGCTCATCAGTGCCTTCTATTAGTGCTCATCAGTGCCCATCAGTACCTTCTATTAGTGCTCATCAGTCCCTGCTATTAATTTCTATCAGTGCTGTCTGCCTTCTCAGGACAGCACAGCTCTGAGCGGAGATCGTGTGTCATAGATTAATAGCACAGAGAGACACTGGTGGCATTAATGTTCTATTTGTCGGTCCTCTCTGGCACAGATGAGAGAGGAGGACACACAGCTGATCTCACTGCTCCCCCTTCTCCCCCCTCCCCTCTCCTGTGTGCTCCGCGGGAAATATGAGCTCTTTAGCTTCACACTTGAGTGCCCGCGGAGCACAGAGGAGAGGGGACGGGGGAGAAGGGGCTGATAAGAAACTAACCTGCCTACAATTGTAATCTTAATGTGTATTCTATGTAAGCATGGTTATAAAAAAAAACCTCAAATGAGCAGACTAAACAGAAAAATGATTTGGACAAATGCTGTGTGTATCTTTTTTGTGTCTGTCCCCTACGGCGTAGTAAATTTCAAACCGCTGATCAATACAAGGGGGGGCCAATAAGTTCTTTACCCTCATCATGCTCTAGATGTGCTAGGGATCTGAAATTGTGCAAGTTCAAAGGGGGATATCTTAGTAATATGCATGCCAGTTTTTGTTTTTGTAGGTCGTGGTGAATTATAGTTAGAGCCAAGAGAAATGGAGTAGGTGTCATGCCAGACAAAGTTGAATTCCGAGCCATGATTAGGGTCCTCCATCTTCAAGGGAAATCTGCCCAAAACATCCATGAAGAGATGTCAGCTGTGTATGAGCGGATTATCCATCATATGAGACTGTCAAACGATGGAAGAGAGAATTCAAGTGTGGTCGCACAAATATACAGGGTGACCCAAGGGAAAGTCGTCCGTCAACTGCCACGGAACCAAGTGTGGTGGCGAAAGTTGAGCAGCTAGTGCTTGAAGATAGACATGTGACTATTCATTTCTTAGCTAGGGAGGTGAACATTAGTAGGGGGTTAGTTTACAACATATTACATAACATCTTACATATGAGCAAAGTGGCTGCACATTTGGTTCCCAGGTTACTGACACCTTTCCAAAAACAATGTGCACAAAGCATTTTGGACCTGTACCAACTGTCACTTTTGTTTGCGATTGTGGCGATGAATCTCTGCCCTATCCACCTTACTCACCTGACCTGGCACCTTCAGACTTCCTCCTGTTTCCAAATCTGACGAAACATTTACGTGGAAGACGTTTCCACAATGATGAGAAAGTTATTACTGAAGTTGATTTTCCTCCAAATCTGCATACTTCTACGCAGATGGTATTAAAGATCTGTCCCACAGATGTGAGAAACCATAGGAGGTGGATATGTGGAGAAGGAAGAGTCAGTGGACTAAATTTCAGATCCCTAGCACATCTGGATTTTGGTGAGGGTAAGAACTTATTGGCCTCCCTTCGTATTAGCGTAGCAGTTGCCTATCTATAAAATTTCCCAGATACTGGTTATCGAAATCTGAAAAACAAATTCTGTTGTCAAATTGATTGCTGTGTTAGCGCTTATGAGTGGTTTAGTTACATGGCGAATAATCCTCCACAAAGTTTTCCTTAGATTTACGATGATGAAGTTGGTCAGTTTTTTTTTTTTTATGCAAACCTGTTCTGTTGTTCAGTTCCCCAGAAACATTTCACAATGTAGATCAGCGATCTATGGCAAGATAATGGTGGAAGAATAATTCTATATATTCCTACCTTTCCAGTGCGTGCAAAGGCTTCACCAATTTTTCTGTTCCTGCCACCATAACATGTCGTGATGAGATCAGCAACGCCGCAGCTCTCCAGGAAGGTGGCAGATGTTACCGGTGGGGCACAAAATAGTTTGGCAAAGGCGATCATCTCCATCAAGCCGAGCCGGATAACAGCAGCCTTTGTGTTATCTCCAAACCCAAGACCATCGCAGAAACCAGCTCCCACTGCGACAATGTTCTGAAATGGAAGGACGGTATTTCAGTTAGTTGTAATTTGGGTGGGTTGATGTCTTCTAGAATAGGACAGACTCCAGGCAGATATATAAAAGGCAGCTATGAAGAGAAAACCAGCACACCGAAAAAAGTAGATTCTGAAGCAGGGTTTACTGAAGTCCCATATCAGGAAAAAAGTTACACTAATTTTCCAAGAGCATGGTGGTCGTCTTTTTGGGACTTCAGTAAATCCTGCTTTAGATTTACCATCTCGATGTGCTGGTTTTCTCATCATTGCTGGATTTTGTATGGTGTCACCATAAAGCCGTGCACCCACCCTTCATATGTGTTACCAATGGATGTCAGTGTGGTATGGTTTGATGAATTGTTAATTGTTAAAAAAGGGGAAATGTAATACAGGCATACCCCACTTTTAAGTACACAATGGGGTTTATTTACTAAAGTTGGAAAGTGCAAAATCAGACTCACTTCTGCTTAGAAACCAATGAGCTTCTAATCTCGGCTTGTTCAATTAAGCTTTGTTAATAAAACCTGGAAGCTCATTGGTTTCTATGCAGAACTGAGCCTGATTTTGCACTTTCCAGCTTTAGTAAATAAACCCCATTGTGTACTTAAAAGTGGGGTATGCCTGTACTGCAAGGAGCACATAGACAGAGAAGGCTCAGCATTCAGCTAATCAGAGCTCAACTGCTTTGCATAGTGCTTTCTGTGAACATCCTTACAGGAGGAGAGAGCAAAGAGATGACTTAGGATGTGGCTGCTTCTTCAGTGTCCAGCCACATGTTGGGTCTATGTCCTGGACCAGGCTGTAATGCTTTACTACAATGTTACATGCAAGGAGCTTCATCACCTGGCTATACTTACTGTATGCCAGGGATGTCTGTGTCACAAGACTACCTACAAAAAGCCATGAATCCCTTGGCAAGTAAAACAGATCACATGTGTATTTAGCGGTATAATTGGAGTTCAGCTTTAAAGTGGCAGCCTGATTATGTTTAAGAAAATATGGCAGTTTTGCAGGTGATAAACCACAGAAGTAATCATGGGTACTAGACAGTTGTCTAACTTGCTTAGTATTTTGGTTCAGCTGAACAGCGTTGTTGCAGTAACACACTCATAAATGGGCCTATACAGTGCCTTGAAAAAGTATTCATACCCACATTTTGTCATGTTACAACCAAAAACTTTACAGCCTTTTTGGGGATGTCTCTACCAGCTTTGCACATCTAGAGAGTTACATTTTTGCCCATTCTTGTTTGCAAAATAGCTCAAGCTCTGTCAGACTGGATGGAGAGCATCTGTGAACACTAATTTCCAAGTCTTTCCACGGATTCTCAATTGGATTTAGGTCTGGACTTTGACTGGGCCATTCTAACACATGAATATGCTTTGATCTAAACCAATGCATTGTAGCTCCGGCTGTTTGTTTAGGGTCGTTGTCCTGCTGGAAGGTGAACCTCCACCCCAGTCTCAAGTCTTTTGCACACTAATGCCCCATACACACGGTCGGACATTGATCGTACATTCCGACAACAAAATCCTAGGATTTTTTCCGACGGATGTTGGCTCAAACTTGTCTTGCATACACACGGTCACACAAAGTTGTCGGAAAATCCGATCGTTCTGAACGCGGTGACGTAAAACACGTACGTCGGGACTATAAACGGGGCAGTAGCCAATAGCTTTCATCGCTTTATTTATTCTGAGCATGCGTGGCACTTTGTGCGTCGGATTTGTGTACACATGATCGGAAATTCCGACAACGGATTTTGTTGTCGGAAAATTTTATAGGCTGCTCTCAAACTTTGTGTGTCGGAAAATCCGATGGAAAATGTGTGATGGAGCCTACACACAGTCGGAATTTCCGACAATAAGGTCCTATCACACATTTTCCGTCGGAAAATCCAACCGTGTGTACGGGGCATAACAGGTTTTCTTCTAAGATTGCCCTGTATTTGGCTCCATCCATCTTCCCATCAACTCTGACCAGCTTTCCCGTCCCTGCTGAAGAAAAGCATCCCCATAACATGATGTGGTCACCACCATGTTTCACAGTGGGGATGGTGTGTTTAGGGTGATGTGCAGTGTTATTTTTACGCCACACATAGCATTTTGCTTTTAGGCTAAAAAGTTAAATTTTGGTCTCATCTGACCAGAGCACCTTCTTCCACATGTTTGCTGTGCCCCCCACATGGCTTCTCGCAAACCGCAAACAGGACTTCTTATGGCTTTCGTTTAACAATGGCTTTCTTCTTGCCACTCTTCAATGAGGCTCGGTTCATGCTATTGCGATGTCAGACATTGCATGTGATTTGCACCGCATTGCAGATCACATGCATCTCTGTGCAATGCAAATTCAGCCATACAGATTGTGTTCAGTGCAGCTGTGCATGGTAGCCAATCAGCTTCTAACTTCAGCTTGTTCAGTTAAGCTTTGACAGTGAAACCTGGAAGTTGATTGATTTCTATGCAGAGCTGCACCAGATTTTGCACTCTTCAGTTTTAGTAAATCAACCCCAATCTGCCAGCCTACATTCTGAGCAATACAGCCTTTATATACTGTGTCCTGCTTTGCTAACACCAATAGGAAGATGCATCTTTTCTGCTTGTGCATACTTGCCAGATTTTGTAATTACATAATAAAAAAATTATAGATAATGAATACACATAAAAGAACTGAACATTGCATAATAATTAACATAGCGTATCAATGCAACAGACTACAAAGGTAAAGGTCTTTATTTTGCAAGAACGGAGAAGGTTAAGTAAAATACAAATGCAGTCTCAAAAGTGGAAAATGAATGAATGTAGCCGTGTACAGACTGGAAGAAAAGTTTGTAACAAGCAATTAAACCCATTTCAGGCCATGCTTCTGTGTGTTTCAGAACAACTACCACATCACACAAATGCAACACCAACCAGCAATGAACTTTTCCCAGATCTATTGTCCAAACTTAATTTTTTTGTTTTCAATAGACCACTGCATAGGACTAAATGACTGTCATTATATTTTTTTTAGTCCTCTGGGTCCCTTTGGGCTCTTTCAGACGGGTGGTAATAAAAAGGGGCGGCTGATCCACATTTTTACCGTCTCCTGACCCTGAATTGTCAAAATACAGCCGGACAGGGCTGTATACATGCCTTGGCATTTTTAACCCTAGGTGCAGAGAATGACAAGCAGATCTGCTTGTCAAACTTGCCCATTGAGTTCAATGGGGTCACACTGCAACCATGAACATTACAGGCAGTGGCAGCCGCTCCATTAGGACCCCCCTAATCCATGCGCCTGGCCCCTAATCTACATTCAGGGTGTCGGGCGCATGAATTTCAATATTTTTTTTTCTTTTTTGAAGCACATGATTAGAGCCTGAGGCTCTAATTGGCTTCAAAAAAGGGTGGGCTCGGGGCGCAGAGCACTGCGCCCTGAGCCCACCCAGTTGTGTGATAGCAAAGGAATATTCTCTAATGTCTTCCTGCTTTTCCTCTTGGCCAATCAGGAAGCCGGTCCTAAGCCCCAATTGGCCAGGGAATCTTAGGACTCCCAGCCAATCGGGTCTCAGGACCCACTTCCTGTTCGGCCGGGAGGAGAAGCAACGCCCCAGCTCTTCCCTCGGCAAGCTGTAGCAGGTGGTGGGGCAGCTTCCAGGAGCCCTACCCTGGCCTGGATCCAGTACCACCTCCTAAGGAAAGGACATGGATGGCGAGTGAGGGGGGCAGGGGCAAATTCCATTAGCCTGCATCTCCTCTGATCATGGCCCACTGTCTGATCGCTGCCTTCCCGTCAGTGTCCCCTGGGGGGGGGGGGGGGCTTTTGTGCGAGTGAGGGGGGCAGGGGCAAATTCCAGGAGCCTGCATCTCCTCTGATCATGGCCCACCGTCCGATTGCTGCCTTCCCGTCAGTGTCCCCTGGGGGGGGGGGGCTTTTGTGCGAGTGAGGGGGGCAGGTTTGTTTGCCGCCCCCCCCACCCAAAATATTGAGCACCAGCTGCTACTGATTACAGGGTTAAATCAGTCAGTGAGGAGGCAATATAACACCTCCTCACCACCTGTCAAATGCTCTCTGAAAAGTGTTCAGAACACAGATTGCCCTTGAGAGGGCACTGTAAGTCTGATAGAGCCCTTTGTGTTCTGTCCTGGAAACATAACAGCAAGTGAGAAGAAATCTCTCCAAAGTCAAGAGAAATGCCCTCTCAGAGAGTTGTCACCAGAACAGGAGTCCCCTCCAGCTGCTGTTCAGCGACTATTATAAAATGTTGGATTTCCCATAATTCTCTGTACCGCTGACAATGCTCACCAAGTCAAATGGGGAGAGGGTGAATCTTTCCTGGGGGGGGGGGGGGGGAACACAGACAAAACAAACCTGACGTATAGTCTAACCCTTTCCCCAAAAGGCAAAGGTTTTGGATATGGATACACTTTAATAAAGCACTCTGTTGCAAGAAGCCCATTCATAAAATGTAACCCTAATATACAACTCCTGCTGCAACTCTAAATTGGACGTGACAGTCGTTTTTTTTTTTCTGACTGCTGCTGTCTTTAATAAAGTTTATTATGTGATTCGGATTGTCAGTGACCATAGCAAACCGACAAAACTTTAAGTGGAGCTGACCTATACATTTGTAATAAACCCGTAGGATAAGATATGGCTATCACGCAGCGGTTATGGGACCATTTTGTGGCTGTGCGCAGAATAATGACTATATTTTCCTGACGCTTTGTTTGAGCACCAAAATCAGAGCAACTTTCCCCATCATTGTTATTATGTACTGGGCATGTCACAGCCACATAATAATAAAATCCAGCACATTGTATGTTCCCTGCAGTTTCATTGCTGGATATATACAAATAGCTTGTTTTCTGTCCAAGGACAAAACATAATAATTGCGTCTTCTTCAAATGATCATGGAGCAGCTGTAACTGCCGGGAAGTACCCAACTGGGATGCAGCTTGTCACAGGGGCACACTATTCCTTCCTACCGCTCGCTACTCTGTAATTGTGCTGAAAAGCGGAATTATACTTTAGAAAGAAAACACTCCAGGCAGGTTTTTTTATATGTATTATCTGTGAATTCCAAGGTTTTCTATTTGAAATTACTAACAGTTTTCCTACTGATTATCCTTGAAAGTAGCAGGGAAACGTCTGTATCACCGCATAACGAAACCCCCCAAATCTCATAGCAAAATGATGTTATAGCTGGCCATACGCACAAAGATTTTATTTCCATTCAGGTTCAAGGGAAAAAATTTAACAGAATTCTCTATGAATGCTAACGTTGATGAATATTCTGCTGCAGCTTTTGTATTTTGACAGCTGTCACAATACCCAAACAGCGGTTGCATCTGATTGGATGCTGGAGCCGTTCGACCAAAAGTTTTTTCCACCGGGCTCCTGTGATGTCGAGGAGGAGGCAGCCAACAGGGCCACCAACTTTCAGCTTTTCATCGAGAATCAGACAAATTCACTCTGTGCTCTACATAGAAAAGCTGAGCTAAACTCCAAATGTCAAAAACTGCAACAAGGCAGGATCTTTACTGCAAGAGAGACATGCAATATCTCTTCTGCAATAAAATACACCGACCTGCCCGCTCCCTGTCGTCTGTGGCTTGTAAAGTGAGCTGGGCATGTGCAGCTCAGGTTGCATTGCCAAGATGGTCCCTGTGTGCCAAAATGACTGCGCATGTGCAGGAGTGACGTCATCCCGCACTGGCCAACGAAGATGGCCGAAGGCCGGCACCCAGCTGAAGATGCCAGTGCTGGTAGGTGACAGGGATTGTTGAAGGAAAGGTAAGTTTAGCTCCACTTAATTAGTAAGTGTTAAGCCGGCCATGGACGGATCGAAATTCAGCCGGTTTGGCAGGAGCCAACCGAATTTCGATCTATGTATGGGCAGGCCAGTTGTACCTATCGATCGACTTCCGTACAACCAGCCTTTCTGTTTCTTTCGTTCGATTGCTGCTGGCGGCTACAGCTGCCGGAAGTGATCATTGTATTCTGATGGCTGGGAAACCTCTCGCTGTCAGAATACAATAGCACAGCGCAAGGGATTCCCCCATCTACACTGACAGTGTTGATGGGGAAATCAAGCAATTGCATAATGTATGGCCTGCCTTAAGCTGGCTATACACCGATTGAATTCCATCCGATTCCTGCTGAATCATCTGAAATCTGGGTGATAGCTCCACCTGACATGACAAACTTCAATATGGAGACTGGAAGCAGCTAGGTGGAAAATCCTTGGCCAAACAGTGACTGCTGCCAATCAGATGCATTCACTACTTAGGTATTCTGACAGCTACGGGTGTTGCGGCTGTTAAAATACAGCAGCCACCAGGGGGGATTTCTCCATCCATGCTGGGGGAATCAAGTGATTTCTCTCGTTTAGCCCGCAGGGCTGAACAAGAGAAATCGACACTATATTACCAAAAGTATTGGGACACCTGCCTTTACACGCACATGAAATTTAATGGCATCCCAGTCTTAGTCCATAGGGTTCAATATTGAGTTGGCCCACCCTTTGCAGCTATAACAGCTTCAACTCTTCTGGGAAGGCTGTCCACAAGGTTTAGGAGTGTGTCTATGGGAATGTTTGATCATTCTTCCAGAAGCGCATTTGTGAGGTCAGGCACTGATGTGGATGAGAAGGCCTGGCTCACAGTCTCCGCTCTAATTCATCCCAAAGGTGTTCTGTCGGGTTGAGGTCAGGACTCTGTGCAGGTCAGTCAAGTTCCTCCACCTCAAACTCGCTCATCCATGTCTTTATGGACGTTGCTTTGTGCACTGGTCCAAATCATTTGGTGGAGGGAGGATTATGGTGTGGGGTTGTTTTTTAGGGGTTGGGTTTGGCCCCTTAGTTCCAGTGAAGGGAACTCTTATGGCATCAGCATGCCAAGACATTTTGGACAATTTCATGCTCTCAACTTTTTGGGAACAGTTTGGGGATGACCCCTTCCTGTTCCAACATGACTGCAAGGTCCATAAAAACATGGATGAGCGAGTTTGGGATGGAGGAACTTGACTGGTCTGCACAGAGTCCTGACCTCAACCCGGTAGAACACCTTTGGGATGAATTAAAGAAGAGAGTGCGAGCCAGGCCTTCTTGTCCTACATCAGTACTTGACCTCACAAATGCGCTTCTGGAAGAATGGTCAAAAATTTCCATAGAGACACTCCTAAACCTTGTGGACAGCCTTCCCAGAAGTGTTGAAGCTTTTATAGCTGCAAAGGGTGGGCCACCCATCCCAGTCTTAACCCTATGGATGAAGGCTGGGATACCATTAAAGTCCATGTGCGTGTAAAGGCAGGCGTCCCAATACTTTTGGCAATATAGTGTATGTGTGTATGGCTAACCTTACTGAGTGGAAAATGAATTCCTTCCTTCCTCCCCCACACCAGTACCCTTCATTACCACAATGAATGCAGACACCTTGACTGAAATTTGAAGCCAATTAAATTTAATACATATATATATAACCTTTTGTGAAAAAAAAAGAACATATATAAGGATGACATTTTCAGAATAAACACTAGTCCAGCTTTATCATATGGCATTTTCTAAATGATTACAGTTCACCTTTAATAATGATCAGTGTTACATGCAAAGTATACAGCAAGCTATACCAGCTGTACAGGATGCAAATAAGGAGCTTAAAGTGGAACGTAACTTTATCTGAGCACCACAAACTGAAAACGCTATTCAATTCATTTTTTATATTAAAAGTAAAGATTTGCGATTTTGGCTAAAAATGAGAATCACAATATTTTTGCTTAGAATAAAGATCACGATTCTCGCGCGGTATAGCATCTTTCACATTATACAAAAAAATTGGGCTAACTTTACTGTTTAGGTTTTTTTTTAAAATTCATTAAAGTGTGTTTTTTAAACACACTGCGCAAATACGGTGTGACATAAAATATTATAACAACCGCCATTTTATTCTCTAGGGTCTCTGCTAAAAAAAATATATATATATCATGTTTGGGTGTTCCAAGTAATTTTCTAGCAGAAAATAATGATTTTTACTTGTAATCAAGAAATGTCAGAAAAGGTTTGGTCTTTAAATGGTTAAACTTCCTTCATTTACACGCTGGAGTTCTCTCCTTTGATAAAAGAACGAAAATTTACTTTGGGGGTTATTTACTAAAGGAAAATCCACTTTGCACTACAAGTGCATTAAGAAGTACAGTCGCTGTAGATCCGAGGGGGACATGCAAGGAAAATAAAAAACAGCATTTTAGCTTGCACATGATTGGGTGATAAAATCAGCAGAGCTTCCCCTCATTTCACATCTACCCCTTAGATTTAGAGCGACTGCACTTTCAAGTGAACTTGCAGTGCAAAGTGGATTTGCCTTTTGTAAATAACCCCCTTTGCTTCTACTTATTCCTGTATTGCGATTAAACTTGGCAGGCTGCAAGGATTTATTTATTTTTTTCTTTCCCAGCTGTGAGAACTCTCTGCACTTGTTAGAAAGAATAGTGACATGCTGTTTTGAAGATCGGGATGCGAAAAAGATCGCAATCTCGATTCTTAACGATTAATTGTGCAGCTCTAATTAAAAGAAAATTCCCCAATCCATCCATGTCTCCGTGCTTTACTTTGTGGAGATATCACTCTGAAAAACACCCTGCTAGCATTTTTATCCATGGCCATCTTGAGTAAGGGCAGATGATTCATGTAGCATTTACTTCCTGGAATCCATCTGCCCTTAGCTCAGGCATGCATGCAGGAGGGTGTGCTTAGCCAAGAAAGCCCTTCCTCCCCTCCTCCAGATGAAAGAAAAAAAATGCCATGAAGACTCCTGGGATGTCTGACATCATTTTGGCCTAAACCAGAAACCAGGAAGCAACTGAAGAAATGCAAAAAAAAAAAAAAAGAAGTTTGAAACAAGTAAATACGATATACTTTCCTACCTACAGTATTTACTAATGCTAGCAGCATGATGATTAAAAATAAATAATGTTGATTGGGAGAGTGAAGTTCCACTTTAATTTTTGATTGCGAGAGTTGAATAGTTCCACTTTAAGGAATAGATACAGTGGGGACGGAAAGTATTCAGACCCCCTTACATTTTTCAGTCTTTGTTATATTGCAGCCATCTTCCTCTGATGTCTGCTGGGCAGTCACGTGACCGCCCGGCGCTGTCTTTCTCCGATGTTTGTATTACAGGGAGAGGTCACGTGACCGCCCGGCGCTGTCTTTCTCCGATGTTTGTATTACAGGGGGAGGTCACATGACCGCCCGGCGATGTCTTTCTCCAATGTTTGTATTACAGGGAGAGGTCACGTGACCGCCCGGCGCTGTCTTTCTCCGATGTTTGTATTACAGGGAGAGGTCACGTGACCGCCCGGCGCTGTCTTTCTCCGATGTTTGTATTACAGGGGGAGGTCACATGACCGCCCGGCGATGTCTTTCTCCAATGTTTGTATTACAGGGAGAGGTCACGTGACCGCCCGGCGCTGTCTTTCTCCGATGTTTGTATTACAGGGGGAGGTCACATGACCGCCCGGCGGTGTCTTTCTCCGATGTTTGTATTAGAGGGGGAGGTCACCTGACCGCCCGGTGCTGTCTTTCTCCGATGTTTGTATTACAGGGGGAGGTCACATGACCGCCCGGCGGTGTCTTTCTCCGATGTTTGTATTACAGGGGGAGGTCACGTGAACGCCCGGCGGTGTCTTTCTCCGATGTTTGTATTAAAATGGAGGTCATGTGACTGCCCGGCGCTGTCTTTCTCCAATGGTTGTATTACAGGGGGAGGTCACGTGACCGCCCGGCGCTGTCTTTCTCCGATGTTTGTATTACAGGGGGAGGTCACATGACCGCCCGACGGTGTCTTTCTCCGATGTTTGTATTACAGGGGGAGGTCACATGACCGCCCGGCGGTGTCTTTCTCCGATGTTTGTATTACAGGGGGAGGTCACCTGACCGCCCGGCGCTGTCTTTCTCCGATGTTTGTATTACAGGGGGAGGTCACGTGACCGCCCGGCGCTGTCTTTCTCCGGTGTTTGTATTACAGGGGGAGGTCACGTGACCGCCCGGCGCTGTCTTTCTCCGATGTTTGTATTACAGGGGGAGGTCACATGACCGCCCGGCGGTGTCTTTCTCCGATGTTTGTATTACAGGGGGAGGTCACGTAAACGCCTGGCGGTGTCTTTCTCCGATGTTTGTATTACAATGGAGGTCATGTGACTGCCCGGCGCTGTCTTTCTCCAATGGTTGTATTACAGGGGGAGGTCACGTGACCGCCCGGCGCTGTCTTTCTCCGATGTTTGTATTACAGGGGGAGGTCACATGACCGCCCGGCGGTGTCTTTCTCCGATGTTTGTATTACAGGGGGAGGTCACATGACCGCCCGGCGGTGTCTTTCTCCGATGTTTGTATTACAGGGGGAGGTCACCTGACCGCCCGGCGCTGTCTTTCTCCGATGTTTGTATTACAGGGGGAGGTCACGTGACCGCCCGGCGCTGTCTTTCTCCGGTATTTGTATTACAGGGGGAGGTCACGTGACCGCCTGGCGCTGTCTTTCTCAGATGTTTGTATTACAGGGGGAGGTCACGTGACCGCCCTGCGCTGTCTTTCTCCAATGTTAGTATTACAGGGAGAGGTCACGTGACCGCCCGGCGCTGTCTTTCTCCAATGTTTGTATTACAGAGGAAGGTCATGTGACCGCCCAGCAGACATCAGAAGGAGAGCTCAGCCCCTTCCTCTGTAATACATACAGTGAAGAAAGACAGCGCCGGGCAGTCACATGACCGCTGATCGGGAATAAGAAAAACTGTATTTATAAGAAGAATTTTAGAAAATGTCCTATAGTATATACATCATCTAATCCTAGCAGAGGGGCTGCCAGTGGCTGTGTGCACTGCCTTAACAACCCCTTTAAGGATTTGGAGAAGATCTGTAAAGAGGAGTGGATCTAAATCCCTCCTAAGATGTGTACAAACCTGGTCACCAACTACAAGAAACAACTGACCTCTGTGCTTGCCAACAAGGGTTTCTACACCAAGTACTAAGTCAAGTTTTTCTTGGGGATCAAATACTTATTTTACTCATTAAACTGCAACTCAATTTATAACATTTGTATTGTGTTTTTTACTGGATTTTTGGATGATATACTGTCTCTATTATTTAAAATACACCTACGATAAAAAAATATAGACCCTTAATTTCTTTGTAAGTGGGCAAACTTACAAAATCTGCGTTGGAACGCACGCCGCTCGTTGTGGAACGCATGACGAGCGACCATCTTTTGACAATGACGGAAGTGGTATTTGCGATGAATGTAGTTGTAATATGCGTTTCACTCCATGGGCTTCCGGTATTTGTCCATAATGGCCCTAAAATGAGGCGTGGAACGCACGCCGAGCGGCCATCTTGTGGCAGTACCGGAAGTAGTATTGTTTACATGTTATCTGCATGCATGTAAGGTCGACCCTGCATTAGGGGACCACATTATCTATATAAACCTTGTTGGCTGTAGTGGGGGGACCCCCCCAGACGATGTCCAAGGGGACGAAACACGTCGGGTAGGACCCCACTGCCGCCATTTTATTCACACAGCGCTGTATTATTCATCTTTTCATGTGAGTGTATTTATTTTTTAATAAATCAGTACACATTTTATACGGAGTTACACTATGTGGCCTTCTCTTACTTTTTCCTTATTTGTTATCATTTCCTTTCACTGTGGACATCACGCCTGAGGGACATACCGGTGTACAGACCATCCTAGGATTTTCCTACAGTTTCTACGGAAATCCATCAGTTGTCTTCCATTCAAGCTTGTTTGACCCAATCGAGCGTACGCTCTTTTTGGTCCAAATGTTCCGGTAAGCCTCTCTATTATCGGTGGTGGTGTTCCTTTCATCATAGATGCCACGTGCACATAAATACACTTATGAAGTCATATTCGTATTGAGGACTATCACTTTTCTATAGGAGTCACATATCCACTGTGGACTTTTATTTTGTTGAATGCACCTTTTCTGCTGACATTTTGTTTTTTCAAGTTTACTTTGAAGATGTAATGGTCTTCTTAGGCTATTTTATTTATTCCGATATTAGCGCAAACCTGGTAACCAACTACAAGAAACAACTGACCTCTGTGCTTGCCAACAAGGGTTTTGCCACCAAGTACTAAGTCAAGTTTTTCTTGGGGAAATACACCTACGATAAAAAAATATAGACCCTTAATTTCTTTGTAAGTGGGCAAACTTACAAAATCTGCGTTGGAACGCACGCCGCTCGTCGTGGAACGCATGACGAGCGACCATCTTTTGACAATGACGGAAGTGGTATTTGCGATGAATGTAGTTGTAATATGCGTTTCACTCCATGGGCTTCCGGTATTTGTCCATAATGGCCCTAAAATGAGGCGTGGAACGCACGCCGAGCGGCCATCTTGTGGCAGTACCGGAAGTAGTATTGTTTACATGTTATCTGCATGTATGTAAGGTCGACCCTGCATTAGGGGACCACATTATCTATATAAACCTTGTTGGCTGCAGTGGGGGGACCCCCCCGACGATGTCCAAGGAGACGAAACAAGTCAGGTAGGACCCCACTGCTGCCATTTTATTCACACAGCGCTGTTTTATTCATCTCTTCATGTGAAGAGAAGATTATTTTGTTTTTTAAACTTACAAAATCTGCAGGGGATCAAATAATTATTTTCCCCTCTGTAACACCTCCCTCTCTTCTCCATAACAGGGGGAGGTGTTTTGTAGTCCATGTAGATATCAGAGAACAATGCTAACTGATAACAGTCTAGAGGAAGTTATTGGCTCACAGCTACATGGACAGCTACTTTTTTCACTTGTGGAACAAATATAATAAAATAGTTTTAATGGGTGTAGTGGGGGGACCCCCCCAGACGATGTCCAAGGAGACAAAACGCGTTGGGTAGGACCCCACTGCCGCCATTTTATTCACACAGCGCTGTTTTATTCATCTCTTCATGTGAGTGTATTTCTTTTTTAATAAATCGGTACACATTTTATACGGAGTTACACTATGTGGCCTTCTCTTGCTTTTTCCTTATTTGTTACCATTTCCTTTCACTGTGGACTTCACGCCTGAGGGACATACCGGTGTACAGACCATCCTAGGATTTTCCTACAGTTTCTACGGAAATCCATCAGTTGTCTTCCATTCAAGCTTGTTTGACCCAATCGAGCGTACGCTTTTTTTGGTCCAAACGTTCCGGTAAGCCTCTCCATTATCGGTGGTGGTGTTCCTTTCATCATAGATGCCACGTGCACATAAATACACTTATGAAGTCATATTCGTATTGAGGACTATCACTTTTCTATAGGAGTCACATATCCACTGTGGACTATTATTTTGTTGGATGCACCTTTTCTGCTGAGATTTTGTTTTTTCAAGTTTACTTTGAAGATGTAATGGTCTTCTTAGGCTTTTTTATTTATTCCGATATTAACGAAAACCTGGTAACCAACTACAAGAAACAACTGACCTCTGTGCTTGCCAACAAGGGTTTTGCCACCAAGTACTAAGTCAAGTTTTTCTTGGGGAAATACACCTACGATAAAAAAATATAGACCCTTAATTTCTTTGTAAGTGGGCAAACTTACAAAATCTGCGTTGGAAACGCACGGCGCTCGTCGTGGAACGCATGACGAGCGACCATCTTTCGACAATGCCGGAAGTGGTATTTGCGATGAATGTAGTTGTAATATGCGTTTCACTCCATGGGCTTCCGGTATTTGTCCATAATGGCCCTAAAATGAGGCATGGAACGCACGCCGAGCAACCATCTTGTGGCAATACCGGAAGTAGTATTGTTTACATGTTATCTGCATGCATGTAAGGTCGACCCTGCATTAGGGGACCACATTATCTATATAAACCTTGTTGGCTGCAGTGGGGGGACCCCCCCAGACGATGTCCAAGGAGACGAAACACGTCGGGTAGGACCCCACTGCCGCCATTTTATTCACACAGCGCTGTTTTATTATTTTGTTTTTTAAACTTACAAAATCTGCAGGGGATCAAATAATTATTTTCCCCTCTGTAACACCTCCCTCTCTTCTCCATAACAGGGGGAGGTGTTTTGTAGTCCATATAGATATCAGAGAACAATGCTAACTGATAACAGTCTAGAGGAAGTTATTGGCTCACAGCTACATGGACAGCTACTTTTTTCACTTGTGGAACAAATATAATAAAATAGTTTTAATGGGTTAGTTATCAAAACAAAAGGGAGCAAATAACAGAATGTTTGGTTAGAGATCACACACACTTTAATCTCTGACATTTTCCTGCATTCTGGTTTATTTCGCCCCAACTGGATAAACCTTCCTCATGTACAATGTTCATTATCATTTGTTTACTTTTAATTATCACAAAGCTAATCTCAAGGGTTTCACGCGGCATAAAACAGTGGGCAGTGAATAGGCACCATAAAAGATTGCCCAAACTCTTATCTGTTCTGCTGACCCAAATTAGTTCCACATAAGTGATTCAATCACCACGCTTCTATTTAGTGGCCCTCTTACACCTATACAGCTGTTAACTGTCTTCTCCAATTCATTGCTCAGCAGAGCGGAATGTTCTGACATTATGTTAATAAACTTGTTTTCAGCTCCATCCCCAGTCCAGCAGATGGATGCTACAGAAACAATCATCGGGCCAAGGATTTTTCTTTTCCCCTCAACAATAAAAACAATTTGTGGTATTTTTAATTCCATAAGATAGCGATAAAAACGCTCCAAGCATTTGCTAGATAATTGTGCTGTTATATTGTGTGATTCCACTCCGAGGAAGGATAATGAACCTCATTTGTGGTGCAGTCAGCAGTGACATATGTCCATGCTAGGCACTATCTCCACCCATAACTGAACGGCATTTTATGGCCAGAGTGGAGTCATGGATCAAAATGTAATTCTGTTATATCTAAAGAAAATAAATCATTAAAATGGTTTTTTTTTAAATGCAACTAGTATGAATCTGCCTTATTTTGGAGATATTATAAGAAGAACCAATTAACTGAAAAGGAAAATTATGTTTGGAAGAGTTGAAGAGAAAGAAGAGGAAGACCAGCGAGAAGGTGGATGGATACAGTCACAATAAGTATGGACAATGCCATTGGGAAGACCTAAAACCCAAATACAAGACCATTCTGGAGAACAGGGGTGAGCCCAGGCGGATTCGGACACAACCAGTCATTTCTAATTTTTATTATGTAATGCAATGCAAGTGGGAAAATGGAAATCCCATCCTTATCTATCGATTAATTTGTACAGTGCCTTGAAAAAGTATTCATACCCCTTGACGTTTTCCACATTTTGTCATGTTACAACCAAAAACGTAAATGTATTTTATTGGGATTTTATGTGATAGACCAACACAAAGTGGCTCAATTGTGAAGTGGAAGGAAAATGATAAATGTTTTTTAAATTTGTTTAATTGCTTGCCGCCCACCCCACCGTCAAATGACGTTGCAGCTCTCGTTCTGGGACGACGTCATATGACAGCGTCCCATAACAGACGCTTTCACGCCTGCAGGGGTGCGCAGCATGGTGATCTTGGCCGCGCTGTGTTGCTAGGACACGGCGCGACCCCGATCTCTGTAAAGAGCTGTGTCCGCAGCTCTTTAACCATGTGATCGGCTGTGTCCAATCACAGCCGGTCACATTTAAACAAGGAAGTGCCGGTAATCGGCGCTCCTCGCCTCACACTGACAGAGTGTGTGGCAAAGAGAGCCGATCAGCGGCATCTCCACGCAGGGGAACATCTAGGAATGTAACCAGGGCACTGATCATCAGTGCCCTGATTACAGTATAGCAATACAGTGTCACCATACAGTGCCCACCATTGCCAGCAATCAGTGCCTACAAGTGGCAGCAATCAGTGCCTGCAAGTGCCACCAATCAGTGCCCATTAGCGATGCCAGTCAGTGCTGGCAATCAGTGCCACCTATCAGTGCTGCCCATCAATGCCCATCACTGCTGTCAATCAATGCCCATCAGTGTCGCCCATCAGTACTGCCTATCCATGCCGCCTATCCATGCCACCTATCAGTGCCCACCAGTGCCGCCTATCAGTACCCACCAGTGATGCCTATTAGTGCCCATCAGTGCCGCCTAGCAGTGCCCATCAATGCCGCCTATCAGTGCTCATCAGTGCCACCTATCAGTGCCCATAAGTGTGGCATATTAGTGCCTCCTCATCAGTGCCCATAAGTGTCACCTTATCAATGCCCATCAGTTCAGCCTATCAGTGCCCATCAGTCCTGCTTCATCAGCGCACATCAGTGAAGATGAAAAATTTACTGACAGAAAAAAAGGAAAAAAACTTTTTTTCTCTAAATCTTTGGCCTTTTTTTTTTTTTGTAAAAAATAAAAAACCCAGCCGTGATTAAATACCACCAAAAGAAAGCTCTATTTGTGTGAATAAATTGATAAAAAATGTGTTTGGGTACAATGTAGCACAATTGCGCAATTGCCATTCAAAGACAGCGCTCAAAGCTGAAAAATGGCCTACCGGGTGTAAGTGCCCGGTAGGCAAGTGGTTAAAAAACAAATATGTGAAAAGTGTGACATGCATTTGTATTCAGCCCCCTGAGTCAATACTTTGTAGAACCACCTTTCACTGCAATTATTTTTTAAATTTATTTCAGGTACTTATATAGCGCCGTCAATTTACGCAGCGCTTTACATATACATTGTACATTCACATCAGTCCTTACCCTCAAGGAGCTTACAATCTAAGGTCCCTAACTCACATTCATACATACTAGGGACAATTTAGACAGGAGCCAATGAACCTACCAGCATGTCTTTGGAGTGTGGGAGGAAACCCAGAGTACCTGGAGGAAACCCACGCAGGCACAGGGAGAACATGCAAACTCCAGGCAGGTAGTGCCGTGGTTGGGATTCGAACCAGCAACCCTTCTTACTGCTAGGTGAGAGTGCTACCCACTACACCACTGTGCCGCCCTAAATTACAGCTGCAAGTCTTTTTGGGAAAGTGTCTCTCCCAGCTTTGCATATCTAGAGAGTGACATTTTTGCCCATTCTTCTTTGCAAAATAACTCAAGCTCTGTCAAATTAGGTGGAAAGTGTCTGTGAACAGAAATTTTCAAGTCTTGCCACAGATTTTCAATTGGATTTAGGTCTGGACTGACTGGGACATTCTAACACATGAATATGCTTTGATCTAAACCATTCCATTGTAACTCTGGCTGTATATTAAGAAAGAAGATTGGGCGGCTGCACACCCATATAATGCAGGTGCGGACTGGACCCAGGACGAACTCCAACTCGGCTCTAGGCCTCAAACTATATATGGGTTCTCCAGCCACCTAGTGGGCACGCCTCCCCAGGGATTGACTGTGTCTCCATAAATGTTTAGACTGCCCTTCTGTCTTTCTTCCCACTGTGATGCCAGAACCTCTAGAATGCAAGGAGAAATAATCAGAACAGCAGCCTGTCAAACACTGATCAGGCTAAACCTATCAACAACTGCTCCACTGGCTGCAGAGGAGCCAAACTAAATTTACCTGGAATTGTATACACTAACCAGGAGGATGCAACATTTGTGTTTAGTCAATATTTGCTTAACTCATCTTTAAAGTGCCCCTGTTATGTCTATCCTTTCAGCAGTCCCACTTCCTCATTTACCGTCAGCCAGTCCATGGACAAGGACTCCACAGCTCCAGTTTAGGAAAGTCAACAGAGTTTTAATCTAGCCATAGATATAAGATGGAAATCATGTGTACAGTATATTCGTTCCAGTAAACTCCTGTTTAACCACTTTGGAGAAATTGTTGAATTTTTCGCACACATGTTAAAATCTGCATTTTTTACTAAAATCCAAATGTGTTTGGTCCCCATAGACTACAATAAAAGAGCCTGTAAACATGACCAGGTGTTTATACAGCTGCCCAGATCACTTTTACATGAAAGCTCGGAGCCCGGTGAACAAAATAGTAACAAGCTCACAGCAGCCATCAGCTTGTTTTGATCCCTCGAGTACCAGGACATTTAAAAAGATTAAAGGACTCCTCAAAATAAACAAATCTGCATATTATAGTTAAGCTAAAGATAAAACTTTTTTTTAGTTTTGGATGGGGGATTAGAACATCTGTCGGGTTTTTATTGCTGTCTGTGTCCCCATTAGGGAGATTCGCTCTCTCTATTTGTCCTGTTTACCATTATCACTGATAGTGAAAGTGAAGGAACACCTAGATTTTTGGTTGTCACCAGGTCAAGTATAGAGAGAACATCCTCCAATGGGGACACTAGTTCTGATGACTCTGGTGACAACCAGGGATTTGTTCACTTTGGAGAGATTTCTTATCATGTCCTGTTTTGGCTATGCAACAGGAAGTGAAGGAAATCTCCCCAATGGGACACAGATGGAAAAGACAAAACAAAACAAGTGTTATAACTCTCCCTTACTCTGTCCATACGTTTTGCCTTTACTTCTACTTTAAAGTAGGGAAACTTTAACAAATTTGCTAAACAGAATGGCCTTGCTAACCATAATCAAAACATTATATGTTGTTTTGGCTGATAGCCTTGGAATACATTTGGACTGTTTATATCCTTGACGTGCATCAGTTAATACTGAAACCAATACATAATTCAGTTATGTCCTCATGCTCAATCATTTAAAATCTCTTTATAAGCCTACAGGTAAAAAGTATAGATTTGTGCTTGTGTGTCTGCTTTTTTATGTGTTTTTTTTAATGCTTTTTCAATGCTCTCCATTAAAGTCTACAAGGCCAAAAATACACTATATTGCACCAAAAGAAGCATCTGTACCTTTTCAGAGGGAAACGCGTTGCACAGGTGTGAACAGGACCCATGGACAATATGGGGCTAATATTGCTGACCTCCTTCTGAAAATGTTGGTTCCCTGTTTGTTAAACTAGCCCTTAGGTTTTAATACTTTCAAAGTACGCATATCAGAAAAGTCAGACAAAAGTCAAAAGTCTTTTCTACATTTTTATTCTGGGTCAGCAAACGAAAACCAAAACCAGAAAGGGTGGCATAAGAACCAGGCAACTAAATGCAGAATGAAGAGAGAGCAATGGCAGTCTACATGATTCCTTTAAACCCTGGTGTCCAATTTACGCTTAGTACTTGCCTAGGAATTTACTCTTAGACAGTGAAGGAAAATGCTCATTAAACTGGTTTCTACTAGCTAAATAATCTGGTTCATTTCTTTCACACTGTGATATTGGGGACCTCAGCTTGGTGGTAGAAGCGATTTTTTAGTGAGTCAATGCCAGTCCAGACTGTGGTTAAGGGTGAGCCACCTAGCTCCCTTTTCAGCAGCACCACTGCTCTTTTCATTGGTCCCTCAGACCATCTCCTCAGCTCTCCTGGCTCACTTAGCCTATAGTTGCAGCACCTTGCTGCACGGCCCACTCCCTGGCCTCTCAATAATGGATCTCCCAGCACCCCAGAATCTCTCACTCCTCTGATCTTTACAGACTCACTCAGTCCCCTGGATTCCCCTAGTTGCCTTAGTTCTGCCAGTCCTCCAGATACGCTCAGCTGTCCCAACTCTCTCAGTGCTGTGGGTAAGGAGCGCTGTCTCCTGAGTACAGCACCTCTCCTAATGGGACTACTCTTGTCTCCTGGATGGAGCACAAAACTGTCTGCTGATGGGAGCCCTACACTATGGCTAGGCCTCACTTATAATGAGAGCACACACCTGGACACTCATACAGCCTGCAGGTCTCTACTAAGACCTGGACACTTTATTGGAGACCACCCAATCCTCTATCAAGTATCCAAGGAACAGGCCCCATTCCGGGATTACAAAACCTGGAGAAAATTGAAACCGCAGCCTTCTCCGCTCAGACACAATACTCCAGAGCCCCGCACTCTGCATTGGTGTGAACCCTGTGTTACTTTTTTCCACAGTCACATAGTGGCAGGAGCTAGCACTGTCACAACACACTCTTATTTTTTTCTGTTTTGTGCATTCTTTTTTCTCTTTTTGAGTATTTTTTTTCTCTGACCATTTATAATTGGTCATGCTGAGACGAAAATGTGGTGCTGGTAATGTTTTAAGGGGACATTTGAAGGGAGGTGACTTGTAAAAAGAACTGTATAACTGTATGGACTGTCTCCAGTCTTCAATCACAACTGTAGTATGGCTGCAGTCTCTGACCATCACCAGTAGCATGTCTGAAGTCTCTTACCATCTCCTGTGGAATGACTAAAGTCACTCAACATTCCCATTGGAATGTCTGAAGTCTCTGAGCATCTCCTCTAGCATATCTGAAGACTCTGACCATCTCCTGTAGCATGTTTGAAATTTCTGACCATCTCCTCTAGTATGTCTGAAATCTTTAACCATCTCCTGTAGTATAGCAAATTTTTTTGAATATCTTCTGTAGTATGTCTGAAGTCTTCCATCATCTCCTATAGCATGTCTGCAGTCTTTGGCCATCTCCTCTAGCATGTCTGAAGTGTCTGACCATATCTTGTAGCATGTCAAAAGTTTCCAACCATCTTCTGTAGTATGTCTGAAGTCTCTGACCATCTCTTGTAGCAAATTTGAAATTTTTTACCATCTCCTGTAGCAAGTATGCAGTCTCTGACCACCGACTGTAGTATATCTAGCCTCTATTTAATTACATTCATTGAATATTATTTGCGGCCACTTGGTGATATCAAGGGCCACAGTTGAGGCCTCCAGTATCGAGTAGGTTGGCTATCACTGCTTTAGGCTGGGTTCACACTA
Organism: Lithobates septentrionalis; assembly: GCA_037952835.1. Lineage (NCBI taxonomy): Eukaryota > Metazoa > Chordata > Amphibia > Anura > Ranidae > Lithobates > Lithobates septentrionalis. The sequence goes on from JBBDGP010000502.1 coordinate 180,642, forward strand.
CGTGCGGCCACGGGGCACAGCAGGGGTCCGGTGCATCCCTGTTTATCGTTTCAGGTCCGAATTTTTGGATAAATTCGGACCTGAAAGGAAGCCAAAGACGCACAGGACTCTTCTGCTGTACGTTCCACGGCTGCCCCTGAGATGTGTGAACTGGCTCCATTGAGAGCCAGTCACAGTCTCCTGTCATGTGAATTGGATGTGGAGAAACCTGCATCCAATTGGCAATAGTGTGAACCCAGTCTTAAACATTTTCAGAACTTCGTTTTTAAATGAATTAAATAAAATCCTTTCTTATGAATACTAAAAAGTTACATGCACCAAACCTGGTATGTCAGCATTTTAAAACTTGATGCATTGTGCAGATAAAAAACACCTTTGAACTCCACCATTGAATTTAGTCATGTATCCATTAAAAAATATTTCATACATTTGTATTGCTATCAGTTTCCTGTAATCACCTGCAGAGCAGCACTCCCATGAGAAGGGGGATTGGGTCAGTATTAAAAACCAATAAGGGCTCTATTGCTTTGTATGGCGCTGTCAGTGTAACTGTATGTGTTGCAGATCCTCCTTGCTTGACTATCTTCTTCAAAGTAAACTTCTCATGATAGAAATATGTGGCTGCCATTGCGGATATGGGAACCACAGCACTGAATATGACTGTCTTCATGTACACAGTCCATCCAGAAAGTATTCACAGTGCTTCACTTTACCCATATTTTGTTATGTTACAGCCTTTTTCCAAAATGGATGAAATTCATTATTTTCCTCAAAATTCTACAAACAATACCCCATAACGACAACGTGAAAGAAGTTTTTTGCAATCTTTGCAAATTTATTAAAAATAAAAATGGAAAAAAAAATCACATGTACATAAGCATTCCCTGCCTTTGCTCAATACTTTGTTAAAGCACCGTTTGCAACAATTACAGCCTCAAGTCTTTTTGAGTATGATGCTACAAGCTTGGCACACCTATTTTTGGGCAATTTCTCCCATTCTTCTTTGCAGGACCTCTCAAGCTCCATGAGGTTGGATGGGGAGCGTCGGTGCACAGACCATTTTCAGATCTCTCCAGAGATGTTTAATCAGATTCAAGTCTGGGCTCTGGCTGGGTCACTCAAGGATATTCACAGAGTTGCCCCATAGCCACTTCTTTGTTATCTTGTCTGTGTGCTTAGGGTTTTTGTCCTGTTGGAAGATGAACCACTGTAGGGATGATATTGGCCAGGTGATGAGCAGTGCCTGGTTTCCTTCAAACATGATGCTTGTCATTCAGGCCAAAGAGTTCAATCTTTGTTTCATCAGACTAGAGAATTTTGTTTTTCATGGTCTGAGAATCCTTCGGGTGCCTTTTGGAAAACTCCAGGCTGGCTGTCATGTGCCTTTTACTGAGGAGTGGCTTCCATCTGGCCACTCTACCATACAGGCCTGATTGGTGGAGTGCTGCAGGGTGGGTTGTTCTTCTGGAAGATTCTCTTCTCTCCACAGAGAAACGCTTGAGCTCTGTCAGATTGACCATGGGTTCTCGGTCACCTCCCTGACTAAGGCCCTTCTCCCCCGATCGCTCAGTTTGGTCAGGCGGCCCGCTCTAGGAAGAGTCCTGGTGGTTCCAAATTTCTTCCATTTTTCGGATGATGGAGGCCACTGTGCTCATTGGGACCTTCAATGCTGCAGAAATGTTTCTGTACCCTTCCCCAGATCTGTGCCTCGAAACAATCCTGTCTCTGAGGTCTACAGACAATTTCTTTGGACTTCATGGCTTGGTTTGTGCTCTGACATGCACTGTTAACTGTGGGACCTGATATAGACAGGTGTGTGCCCTTTTAAATCATGTCAATCAACTGAATTTACCACAGGTGGACTCCAATCAAGTTGTATAAACATCCCAAGGATGATCAGTGGAAACAGGATACACCTGAGCTCAATTTTGAGTGTCATGGCAAAGGCTGTGAATACTTATGTACATGTGATTTTTTTTCCTTTTTTTTAAATCTTAATAAATTTGCAAAGATTTCAAGCAAACTTCTTTCAAGTTGTCATTATGAGGTATTGTTTGTAGAATTTTAAGAAAAATAATGAATTTAAACCATTTTGGAATAAGGCTGTAACATAACAAAATGTGGAAAAAGTGCTGTGAATGCTTTCTGGATGCACTGTATATAATAACATATAATACATAGGAAAAACATTTCTAAGACATATTGATAAGATTTTTTACATAATGATAATCTCTCTATAGATATATTTAAAAAAATAAAATAACTGAAAAGACTACATTCATACATTCTCTTTAACCACTTGCCGACCAACCGCCGCAGTTTTACTGCAGGAGAATGGCACGGCTAGGTAAAGCGACGTTATGTAACGTCGCTTCGCCCTGTGGCCACTAGGGGCGCGCTCGCGCCCGATGCTCGCCCCCGGAGCCGATGACCGCCGGGCTCCCGCGATCGCTCATGACACCCAGAGAACCGGGATCTGTGTGTGTAAACACACAAATCCCGGTTCTCTGAGGGGAGAAGAGACTGGTCGTCTGTTCATACAAAGTATAAACAGCGATCTGTCATCTCCGCTAGACAGTCCCACCCCCCCCCCTTCAGTTAGAACACAGAGAGGGAACACAATTAAACCCTTGATTGCCCCCTAGTGTTTAACCCCTTCCCTGCCAGTGACATTTGTACAGTAATCAGTGCATTTTTATAGCACTGATCGCTGTATAAATGACAATGGTCCCAAAATAGTGTCAAAAGTGTTCGACATAATTTCGCAGTCACAATAAAAATCACAGATCGCTGCTATTACTAATAAAAAAAAATAATGATAAAAATGCCATAAAATGCCCTATTTTGTAGACGCTATAACTTTTGTGCAAACCAATCAATAAACGCTTATTGCTATTTTTTTTTACCAAAAATATGTAGAAGAATTTATATTGGCCTAAACTTAGGAAAAAAATGTGTTTTTTTATATCTTCCTCTGGTCAGGAAGGGGGTAAAATTTTTCGGGGCTGAAGCGGTTAAATGAAACCCGTCATATGAGATATATGGAGGCTGTCATTGTTGACCTCACCTGAATATGCTATTTATTTGGCTATCATGCTTATCCTGATTTTTTCTTTCTACACAAAAAATACATTAACAGCACTATAGTTTCCCCTTATGTTGCAGGTAGTTGCGGGTTGGTATCATTACAGCCTATCCAGCAAATAAAGAAAAGAACAAGCTATCACTATGGACCGTAAGCTATTGTTATCTTGTGTGTAGCATTATAATCCTCTTATAGTTTAAATCTGAATGATGACGCCTTGCTAAATGTAACCTGCAACCCAAGCACAAATATCCATTACCAAACAGTAACCAAACATAAACCAACACTATATCTGTAATCTTGACAGATCTTTTCAAACCAAATGGCTGCATTGGGAGAACAAAACAATCAGGTGTTAAGAAATTCACCTGAGTTATTTGTTTAAACATTGACTAAATAATGAGCCATTAAAACGCAACAGTTGAGGGAATAGGAAAAAAGTGTCAAAAACAAAGATAAAGCCAACAATGCAACTTTGTATAATTGAATGTAAATATCCCTGTGTACACCTAAAGCCGGGGCATTCAACGCCTTGACCAATGCTCAGAGATTCTGGTTTAGGGTCGTCTTGTCCTGTTTTTAGACCTTCATTTTAAAACCTAAACTGACAGAAAGATACTGTGATTGGAAGTTGAATAAAAAACCTACAGGAGAATCATATCTATGGTCAAGATGTGAAATCGTATATTAAACTCCACACAGGGGCGGACTGACCATTCGGGCACTCGGGCACTGCCCGAGGGCCCCATGCCACTAAGGGGCCCCATCAGGGTTGCCAGCCTCAATAAAACCAGGGACAGTATGTAAAAATCTGTGTTTTTATACTGTGTGTGTGTATATTGTGTGTCTGTGTGTGTATAGTGTATGTGTGTGTGTATACTGTGTGGCCCCATAATCTCCATAATCTATTGCCTGGTAGGCCCCATAATCTCCTATTGCCTGGGGGCCCCATAATCTCCTATTGCCGGGGGCCCCATAATCTTCTCCTATTGCCGGGGGCCCCATGAGTTGTCAGTCCGCCCCTGTCTCCACATTGTGTTTCAATTATTTCTGGCCTACTCCTATTACTCTGAAGTCTGTAAACTTGTCTTGTGAAGATCTCCACACATATTCTTCCTTTAATTCTTTTACATGTCCTGTGGGTAGGCACTGCTGTGTCACACATATCACTGAGCCTGCCTACTGAACTACGGGGGTGCTGAGAGGAGGAGTTCCAGGAGGCGGAGTCAGTACAGGAATCACTGGTTGAAGGCAGCAAGGTACCATGGGATATGTAGTTCTGAGAAATTGAAAGTAAACAGCAGAGGAGAAGCTGCAAAGCATGCTGGGAAGCCTGAAAAGAGACGGCCAGAAGACAGGCAGAACTCACCGAGATACACTATACTACCAAAAGTATTGGGACGCCTGCTTTTACACGCACATGAACTTTAATAGCATCCCAGTCTTATTCCGTAGGGTTCAATATTGAGTTGGCCCACCCTTTGCAGCTATAACAGCTTCAACTCTTCTGAGAAGGCTGTCCACAAGGTTTAGGAGTGTGTCTATGGGAATGTTTGACCATTCATCCAGAAGCGCATTTGTGAGGTCAGGCACTGATGTGGACGAGAAGGCCTGGCTCACAGTCTCCACTCAAATTCATCCCAAAGGTGTTCTATTGGGTTGAGGTCAGGACTCTGTGCAGGCCAGTCATGTTCCTCCACCCCAAACTCGCTCATCCATGTCTTTATGGACCTTGCTTTGTGCACTGGTCCAAATCATTTGTTGGAGGGGGGATTATGCTGTGGGGTTGTTTTTCAGGGGTTGGGCTTGGCCCCTTAGTTGCAGTGAAGGAAACGCTTTAGGCGTCAGCATGCCAAGACATTTTGGACAATTTCATGCTCCCAACTTTGTGGGAACAGTTTGGGAATGGCTCCTTCCTGTTCCAATATGACTGCGCATCAGTGCACAAACAAGGTCCATAAAGGCATGGATGAGCGAGTTTGGGGTGAAAGAACTTGACTGGCCTTCTTGTCCAACATCAGTGCCTGACCTCACAAATGCGCTTCTGGAAGAATGGTCAAACGTTCCCATAGACACACTCCTAAATCTTGTGGACAGCCTTCCCAGAAGAGTTGAAGCTGTTATAGCTGCAAAGGGTGGGCCAACTCAATATTATACCCTACGGACTAAGACTGGGATGCCATTAAAGTGATTGTAAAGGCTCGTTTTTTTTTTAAATAACAAACATGTTATACTTACCTCCTCTATGCAGTGGTTTTGCACAGAGCAGCCTGGATCCTCCTCTTCTCAGGTCCCTCTTTGCTGCTTCTAGCCCCTCCCTCTTTTGAGTGCGCCCTCAGCCAGCAGCTTGTACAGGGGTCACCCAAGCTGAATCAGAGCTCTGTGTATCCATTCAGACATGGAGCCCCGATCTGGCCCCGTCCCCTCTCTCCCCTGATTGGCTGGCTGACGTTAATTGACAGCCATAGGAGCCAATGGCGCCGCTGCTCTATCTCAGCCAATCAGCAGGAGTATACTGGATGGCTGAGGGGAGTGGACCGTGGACATCGCTGGAGAGAGAGGGAGCTCAGGTAGGTAATTAGGTGGTGCTGGGGGGGCTGCTACACACAGAAGGTTTTTTATCTTAATGCATAGAATGCATTAAGAGCCCACAATCAACTAAAAAAATGCCTGTGTAGCTATATATACCCCAAAAAACAACAACCAAACATCACAGTAGCACAATGTCCTTGTTGGATTAACATCTGATACATAAGCATTATCCATTGCTCATGAGCTAAATGTCCTTGTCACCGCTATCAACATTTCCCATATGTATGTAACAAGTACAGCTGAGCTGTACAGGGTCCAGGTTCATTGCTGTCCCCATCTTAACACATATAATATCCACTGCTCAGGAGTGAGGAAGTCATTGTTCGATAATGTACAGTATGTAGCATCCAATGTCAAACACCACAATACCCTTGTCACCATTATCTATCACCATTATCTATGCATAAGTACCATCTACTGCTCAGCAGCACAGTATGAAGTCTATCCTTTCAAGAGTCCTGCAAAAGCAGTCACCAAATGGTTAAAAGACCAGGTAAACCAGCATGAAGCTTGAATGAACCTTTTAACAAGAGGTCATATAAATCCTTCATCATTGAGGTGACATCACCGCAGGTCACAGCCCACTTGGTACCTTCCCATTATGTGATATTAATTTACATTCTTGTGGTTTTATGTGGAGAAAACAGGCAATGTAAAATGGCCATGATGGCGTGGAAAGCACACAAAACCTTGACAACCAATTATGCCCCGTACACACGGTCGGATTTTCCGACGGAAAATGTGTGATAGGACCTTGTTGTCAGAACTTCCGACCGTGTGTAGGCTCCATCACACATTTTCCATCGGATTTTCCGACACACAAAGTTTGAGAGCTTGCTATAAAATTTTCCGACAACAAAATCCGTTGTCGGAAATTCCAATCGTGTGTGCACAAATCCGACGCACAAAGTGCCACGCATGCTCAGAATAAATAAAGAGATGAAAGCTATTGGCTACTGCCCCGTTTAGAGTCCCGACGTACGTGTTTTACGTCACCGCGTTCAGAACGATCGGATTTTCCGACAACTTTGTGTGACCGTGTGTATGCAAGACAAGTTTGAGCCAACATCCGTCGGAAAAAATCCTAGGATTTTGTTGTCGGAATGTCCGAACAAAGTCCGACCGTGTGTACGGGGCATTAGAGTTTCATTGATTATCGTAATTTCATCACAATATCATTGTCCTTTGTACTGTCTTATTAAAATGTTACTAAAGGCAAACCTTTTTTTTTAGATTTGGATAAAGTGGAGAGGGGTTAGGACCATTGTTACATCTTTATTGGTGTCAGTGACCTTCTTAAAGAGGAAGTAAACTTCCATATCTGACTATCTATAATAAGGCTTAAAGTGGTGTTCCACCCTAAAAAAAAAAAATGCATGAATGCGCCTAAAAAAAAATAAAAAAAAACATTTGGAATTTTTCTTTTTTAACTTACCTCTAAATGCCTGTTGCTAGGGGGTCCCTCGTAGTCTGCCAAAATCTTTCATTCTGCCACCAAAACAGGAATAAAGGGCAAATCTTCCAAAGGGAACACTTGTTCCTGTGACAACTGTCTAAGAGAGGATTCCTATTGTAATCTGATTGAGATCTCTTCTCACTTCCTGTTGAGTCTATAGTACAGAAGTGAAGGGAAGTCCCCCTATGAGAGGGGCAAAAAGACCTGACAGCAGTTTTAACCCTCTCCTACTTTAATCTATAAAAAAAAAAGTGTTGGTTTTAGATATACTTTAAAAATGCACATACATGTCGTTATATCACCTACTTTAAGAGCTCCGCAAATCTCCACTGTGTCAGCTTCCTCCACCACCGTTATACGGAAATTTGGTGTTTGGAACAATTCCTTCAAGGTCTTGCCTTGCTCCTTATTTTTGCAGCCTGATGGAGAACAATGTACATAGGACCTTCAGGACTATATTTATTTTATGACTTGGACTCGTCCACCAACTAATTTCATAGTAACTTACCAATTGTTGTCTCACAAAACTTTCCATCGGCAACTTCATTGGCAATATTGGCACCCATCAGCACATTCATGGGCATGTCCAACCTCTCCCGAATGATATCTGATATGAGTCGGAGACCTTCTGGCCCTTCATCTACACCCTGGGAGGAATTAATTGACACTGATATAACACAGTAATAGACAATCCAACACCGATGTAGAACAAAGAGCACAGCAATTTGTTGATCAGGCTGTTGATCACATTGGCATATTTATCTGATTTATCTGATCATGAAACCTGGGTAGGCACAGACTAGAAGCTCTAGTATTATTCAGACCAGCTGGTGTGTAAGTGAGGATCTATCTATCTATGGTTCATCTTGATCCTTTTCTGAATTTCTTAGCCTTATATGACTATGTGTAAGTAGGCAATCAAGTTGTGGTTACCTACAAAGGTACATACCTGTTATTTGTATACTAAACTTGAGTTCTTGTACACATAATAGAGTAGTGGACAAAGTTTCACCTATTCTGGCGTTTCAGCGTTTTCCGTTTGGGTGGTGTGCACTGCCTCAACTGAACCTAACAAAACTGGATGTTGGACATGATAGTGTGTTAAGTGTGCACTGCAGTCTACATTCACACTTGAGCGTCGGTCGCATTCCTCAAATGTATTTTTTTGCGTGTTTTTATATATTTTTCACGTGTTTCAGGCTTGAGCAGTTTTGTTTTAGCCAATGGGAATCTAGATACTAGGAGAAAGAGATGGTTGTACAGTGTGAAGTCACATGAATAACACATGTTATGCCCCATACACACGATCAGAAATTCCATCAGAAAAAACATGGATGGTTTTTCCAATGGAATTCCGCTCAAGCTTGCCTTGCATACACACAGTCACGCAAAAGTTCTCGAAACTTTCGACCGTCAAGAACGCGGTGATGTGCGTCGAATTGTTTCCGAGCATGCGTAGGAATTTTGCGCGTCCGAATTGCATACAGACGAACGCATTTTCAGATAGGAACTTTTTCCGACTGAAAAATAGAGAGCATGCTCTCAATCTTTTGCTGGCTGGAATTCTGCCAGCAAAAGTCCGATGGAGGATACACACGGTCAGAATTTCTGACCAAAAGCTCACAACCGACTTTTGCTGGCGGAATTTCTGACCGTGTGTACGGGGCATTACAAGAATTTTTCAGATGCTCCCACTGAAGTCTATTGGGGCTAAGAATGTATGATCATGCCCCAAAAAAGCTCATGAACATTTCTGAGTGTTGAGAGACAGCACATCCCTCAAATGTGAATAGACAAAATAAATAACATTTAAATCTGAGTCTCAAGCGTTGAAGCACTTCTAAGAAAAATGGGGGCTCAGGGCTTTTTTACATATGTAATAGGATTCTCAGTATTTTGTTCCTTCTTGACCATTATAGCATGGTCAACTATAAAAAGAAAATGTAATTCTGGGGCTGGAACAAAAGTGAGGAAGATCACTGGTTGCAGCAGGAGACAAGAATAAGGTAAGTATTCCTCTTCGTGACACCCCTTGACTAAACAAGCTGTAATTCATGAATATATAGGCCTCATACTTAAGCATACACCCCTGTAATGGCTGCATTCTGCCTGCACAGGATACACTGGTGTAACGTGCATCTGTGTGCAGGTAGTCCCATTCATGTCAATTGGGATGCAGGGACTGTACAGACACAGCCGCTGGTCTGAATTTGACATCTGTGTGGGTGCAGGTGCGTGTCCAAAAAGGCAGAAAGTGAGTTCAGGGACGCGCTCCCCACCCCGATGTCCAGTTGGGAACAGCGGCTGTGCCTGTACAGCCAATGCAAAGCATTTAAACAAGGTCTAGGGGGGCGGTTAGAGTTGAGCTTTAAAAGGAAAAGAGAAATACACATACTGTTATAACTAACTTCCTTTTCAAAATGCCAGTCTGCCATCCTTATCTCTAGCTTATTATTAGGTCACTTAACTAGAACAAGTATGCGGCTGGGAAGTTGCAGCTCCTGACCTACATACTTGGTATAAGTCACTGACTCGAGCTGGAAGAGATGCTACAAAAGTCCATAGTTATCCTATTATAAAGAATCCTCAGCCCAGTCCAGACCCTAATGCCGCGTACACACGGTCGGATTTTCCGACCGGAAATGTTGGATGTGAGCTTGTTGTCGGAAAGTCCGACCGTGTGTATGCTCCATCGAACATTTGCTGTCAGACTTTCCGCCAACAAATGTTTGATAGCAGGTTCTCAAATTTTGTTGTCGGAAAGTCCGATTGTGTGTACACAAGTCCGTCGCACAAAAGTTCACGCATGCTCGGAATCAAGCAGAAGGAGCCGCACTGGCTATTAAACTTCCTGCTTCTCAGCTCGTCGTACGTCTTGTCTGTTACCATGTTCGTAATTGTTGGCCAACATTTGTGTGACCGTGTGTATGCAAGACAAATTTGAGCCAACAATCTTCAAACAAAAATCCACGGTTTTATGGCGGAAAGTCCGATTGTGTGTACGCGGCATTAGGCTCTGTTTACATCAGAGAATCCGGATCGCGGGCAGTATCGCCGCGATTCTGCCCGCGATTCGAACTAGCGGCAAATCGTGGGACACCCTTGTGATCTCCATCACTTCCAACTGCACCCCAAATCGTGGTAAAATTGTGCAAACAGAATCACGGGTCACCTGTCACCCAAAAGAAATTCTAGAACTTTTTTTGGGCTACCCGTGATTTTGTCTGTGCGATCTTACCACGATTCGTCGGGCGACAATCGCGGCAAAGTCGTGTCTCGGTTGTGGTACCATTAGAAATTACATGGATCGCACGGCCGCTCTATGATTTGCCACCATTTTGAATTGCGGGCAGAATCGCGGCGATGCCGCCCGCAATTCAGATCGCTCATATGTGAACGGAGCCTAAGGCCTTATTCACATCATGGTGCAGACAGGTCAGTTTTTTTGCACACTTTCTGCAAGGGCACAAAAGAAACAATTGCTCTCTATGTGCACGTACCACATCACAACACTGGTATCGCGTGCAGATTTTTTCTGGACTTTTACCAGTAGTGCTTTTATTCCTGAATCCTTTACCATGATTGCACAGGGATCACTCTAAAGGGTCCCAGGGACCAAACAGCTACTAATCTCCATGCACTTTCCACCATAAATCGCTAGACATCAAGTAGTCCAGTTTTCTGCTTATTTACTATTATTCCTGTCATAATTACAACTGCCCCCCAACAGTTCTTGTATGAGTGTCAAAGGAATAGGAAGTGAGGGGAGAGTTTTCTCAATGGGGCCGCAGACAGAAACTCTTAAGCCTCGTACACACGATCAGATTGTTGGCCAACAAAACCGTGGAATTTTGTCCGAAGGGCGTTGGTACAAACTTGTCTTGCATACACACAATTGTTGGCCAACAATTACGAACATAGTGACGTACTACATTGTTTTTCAGCTCTTTAGCGCCACCCTTTGGGCTCCTTCTGCTAATTTTGTGTTAGTAGAAGTTTGGTGAGTGTTGATTCACGCTTTTTATTTTGCGCTTTTCATTTCGCACTTTTCGGTTTGCGCTTTTCAATTAGTTTTTAAACAGCCTTTCATCAACCAGCCATGTTACGGAATCAGAGGAGAAAATGTGTTACACATAAACCCCTTTGTGTACTTAAAAGTGGGGTATGCCTGTATTTATTATTGGCCTTGGAGTTATTGCTTTGACATTATTTTTTGGTTGAATAATGATTTGATTTGGTATATTTTCTATATTTTTGGATGCATAGAATGCACTTTTCGGTTAAGTTCTATTGGCAGATAGCATGTCTAATTTTATTTGTTTTCTTTTTTAATGCACAATAAAAAAAATTGAGGAGAATAACACTTGGCTATGTGTTTTACTTCAAATGACAGTTTGGGAGTAGGCAGTTACATTTAAAAAAATACAATGTAAAATTGACAAAAGACACCAACATAGTTGTATCATTATAAACTACGGGATAATGGTGTTGTGGTAACTTGCCCAAATAAATAAAAAAAAGCATACTAATATTCTTGATATTACTAGAAAAAAAGCCTTTGAAAATGTGTTTGCAATAACTCCATCAGTATCACCAGCAAAGCAGCTTCATTATTATCCCATTAAAGAAGAAGAGAATTGTGCGCTGTATTTCCAGATGTCATAATTTGTCACGTCACGAATGTTAATTCTCCATTACGAACGCTAGTTTACAAGACCGACTGCTTCTGGCTCGTCCTTGCTTTCGAGCATGCGTGTTTGTACTTTGGACTTTTGTCCGATGGACTTGTGTACACACGCTCGGAAAATCCGACAACAGACATTTGTCCGTGGAAAATTTGAAAACCTGCTAACCAACATTTGTTGGCGGAAAGTCCATTAACAATTGTCCGATGGAGCATACACACGGTCGGATTTACCGACAACAGCCTGTCATCGGAAAGTCCGATCGTGTGTACGGGGCTTTACTCTTATCCATTGGGTTAGGCTTTAGGTCTGCTTGCTTGATGTTGATGGCTGCACTTTGCACACCGCTGTTTCCCTGATGAAATACTCCTACTGAAGTGTTGCAAGGATTGTGAAGTGAATGTGACTCTGCTGAGGTCTACAGCTAGAAAACCTGTGGCTTTGAAAACCCGTGGCTTTGAAATTAAACTAAACCTTAAAGAAATGTTTCATATGTTATATAGACAGTGCACTCTCCAGGAGCTCAATATAATTATTTGATATAATGATATCACACCACACAGATCTGGGAACGGTCACTCACACCTTTATGAGAGAAACACCAAACGCTCCTTTCTTTATATGAGATTTCAGCTGATCACATAATTTCCCAATGAACTGATGGGGAACAACAAAGATGAAGATATCAGCCCCGGCCGCTGCATCCAGTAATTCCGGCACTGCCACCTGAGGAAAGAAACACACGAAAGAATGACATAAACCTTTACGGGGGAATAGCTGGAATCACAAAATATCACCTTCCTTACAATGGGTGAAAAGAAAATTTACAGTACCTGAAACCTTCAAAATTGTGTTTGTGCCCTCCCTTCCATTACATCATGCTTATTGATAAGGCATACTTAAACAGGACAGAGAAAGCTTCCATTACAACGTGCTCCCATTGCCGGCTATTGAATTTTGACAGCTTTCAAAGTTTATTGAGCAAGGTGGTGCCAACATGACCACCCATGGACCGAATTCCATCAGAATCAGCAGGAAACAAAATTAATTTTAACAGTGTATGGCCAGATTTAGTTCTCCTATGGTTTTCTAAGGCAATATTTTGCCACGTACACACGGCCGGGCTTGCCAACAGGCTAAACTCCGTTGGCATTTCCGATGGAAAGATTTAGAACATGTTCTATATCTGAGTCCATCGGAAATGCCGACAGAAAAAGTCCGATGGGGCATACACATGGTCGGAATGTCCGACCGAATGCTCCCATCGGACTTTTTCTGTCGGGAAGTCCGGCCGTGTGTACGAGGCATAACTCAACCTTTTTCCAGTCAAGGTACCCTTTAAAATTATGGACAATCTCTTCTACTATATAAATAGTTTTACATAATGCAGCAACTTCAGTACATGTAGGACACCCGACGTTAGAGGTGATTTCTTTCTTCCAAAGCAAATACACTTTTGCAAACTAGTATTTGCAGACTAGTATTCCAGTGCTTCTATTCGCCCTCAGATTTTCTCTATCACTGAGCTAATGAGACCCCAAAGCTGATGGAGAGGCAAGGGAGGGTCAAACAAGGATGATATGCAAGCAACTCACATCCTCCCTATCAACTGATGTAATTGGTCATTAGGAGGATGGCAGCTAGAAGGTTGTAATGGTGTACAATGAAAACCTGTGGCTTTTTGTGACTAAAAGGCAGGCTTCTTCCACCTGCCGGCTTGTATACAATTTTTGGGCAATTTTTAGGCATTAGGCATTTTGCCAATGCACTTCTGAAAAAACCTCAAGGCACTCCAGGTTGCCTGGGCACCCTGTTTGAAAAAGGCTGCTCTAAGGAACTACAATTCCCAGATTCCACTGATAGTATCTAATGCACCCCAATCTGTTCATCTCTGGTCTTGAGCACAAATGAATAAGGCTTTAGGACAGTAATGGCCAGCTTGGAAAAAATAGGGATCCCCAAGTGCGGCCCCTGACACTTCTCAAGGGCCACGCAACCATGGTGCATTGAGGTACATTGAGTTAAGTTAGGCAGCCCATTCAAAGCAAATGGGCTGTAACCCGCAGCGTTGGTGGCAGTGGTATTAACCCTCTTCCCCCCCAACATTGATGCTTAATGGCAGTGTAATTTAACCCCCTTTCTTCCATTAGTGGTCAGTGGCAGTTTTTTTTTTTTTTTGGATTTATTTTCCAAGAATTTTATTGAGCTTTAACCCAAAATTATAGTAAAGAATATCACAGATGTGAAATCAATTGAAGGGTATAATGTATGCGTGAACAATAAGAACATGACAGGGTGCAAAAAAAATGTCTTGAAGCGCCAAGGCAAGAGGGGAATACATTAATGCAAGAAAATGACAGCAATCATTACATAAATACGTAAATATTGAGATTTCAAAGGAATATATTAATCGTAGAAGGTAGGATTAGGTATGTAATAGAAACAAGCTCCTGATCTAAGTATTAGGAGTTACAATAACTTATTTGTTATTGGGAGTGTGCTACATTACGGCATTCCAGTATTTTTATTCTCGGAATGATAAGGGCCGATGTAAAACAATATGTATGAAAAAGAAGGGTGATATAAGGCTGAGGAGCCCAACGGGAGGATAAAAGGTAGATGGGGTGGAAGGAGAAGATACTTGAGAATGGGGGGGTAGGTTTAAGAAGGATGTTGTAGGCTTTGGAAGATAAAGGGGGTGTGGGGCAATAGGAGGAGAATGGAGCAAGGACTGCTATTTATGAGCATCAATAATCTAAGATACATTGATCAGGTGTCTACTTCGAAAGTGCAGGGGAGGTGGTAACGGATATAGTGATTGGGGTTAGGGACATTTGACAGAAGAATAAATGTAGAGGTTCTCCATCTCACAGGTATTAGGATCAGAAGAAAATAATAATCAGTTAGGATCTGACAGTAAGGTTAAGCTTGTAGGGTTAAGGATTCTTGAAAGTGGTAGTGCTTTTTTAATACACATGACCCCCCTTCCCATTGCTTTGCTTGTCAGTGCAGTGTTTTTAACTCCCCACTCCCTTTCCCCATGGCATTGGTATGCAGTGGGGGTAAAAGTAACCTTACCACTTCACTCGCTCGCTCCCTTTCCCCCTGACCAGACTACACTTACAGTACCCGGCAGAGATGGTGGACCTAGCCCATGGCACATTAGGCTGCACAAAGGAAGCCGGCGGGCCCCCGTGGCATTAGAGCTTTTTGGAGTAGAGTATAACATGCACTGAAAGTTTATTTTATTTTATCAACAGAACTGTTTGGGCTGGCCTGGAATTTCTCATGGATTCTCAATGACAGCAAATAACTGTGAATGGGGTCTGATTGTGGCCGAGTCAAGGACAGAGCTAAACAGAAGTAGTAAACAGGAGGACACAGACATGATTATTTCATAGGACACAACACCTTTTGTTTGGGTAAAAAAGGAAAAATCCTTGAACTCCAGCCAAAATTTCCTATATCTAAAGCAAAACAAAAATTATTAATTTTGGATAGAGTAAGGGAGGACTATAACAGCTGCCAGGTTGTTGCTTTTTTGCCAGCAGTGGGGTGGATTTACTCAAGGCAAATAGCCAGTGCACTCTGCAAGTGAAGTTGCTCCAGAGCTTTGTAAATCAGATGAAGCTTAACTTTGCAAACAATAAAAAAACCAATAAACAATAAAAAAATAACAATTACATTTGCTTGCACATGATTGAATGATTAGTCAGCAGAGCTTCCCCTCATTTACTAAGCTCTTGCAGAGTGCACAGCCTTTAGTAAATCCACCCTATTGTCTCATCAGGGAGATTTCCCATCACTTCCTTTCCTGTAGACTCTGTAGGTAGTAAGAGGATATATTTTCAAAGTGTGGGGTATCCCCTTTTAGGCTGGCCATACACAGTTCGAATCTTAGCTGGTTCAGCAGGAACTGGCCGAAATGAGAACCGTTAATGGGTAGGCTGAATGTACCAAGTTTTATCGATTGAATCAGCCTGCCAGATTCTCTTGTGATTATCGCTATAGCCACTAACGATAATCACTCACTTCCCTCAGCGGGGCGGCTTCCCCCGCCTGCCAGGAGAATTCAATGGCCCGACAGGAAGGATTCACCTGTCAGCGCTGTCTGTGTTGATGAGGGAATAGAGGGAATTTCCTTCCTGCAACCACGGGTGTGGGATAGGCTTCCCTGCATAAATTAGTTTTCAGGGATCTCCTAAAGGTGGACAGGGTAGGGGCTGATCGGACATACTGGGGCAGGGAGTTCCAGAGGATGGGAGAGGCTCTGGAGAAGTCCTGAAGATGAGCATGGGAGGTGGTAACAAGGGAGCTAGAGAGCAGGAGGTCCTGGGAGGAGCGGAGGGGAAGATTTGGGCGATATCTGCAGATAAGGTTGGTGATGTAGATTGGGGCGATGTTGTAAATGGCCTTGTAGGTTATGGTTAGCATTTTGAATTTTACACGGTGGGGTAGGGGAAGCCAGTGAAGGGATTGGCAGAGGGGAGCAGCAGTCATGGATTTGGTTAGTGAGGTGTATTAGTCTAGCAGCAGAATTCATAATAGACTGAAGGGGGGATAGCCTGCTTAAGGGTAGGCCATTAAGGAGAGAGTTGCAGTAGTCAAGGCGGGAAAAAATCAAGGAGTGAATAAGTTGCTTTGTGGTGTCATTAGTGAGGGTCGAATTCTGGAGATGTTGCAGAGGTTAGGGCGGCAGGATTTAGCCAGTGATTGGATGTGGGGGCTGAAGGAGAGGTCAGAGTCAAGGATTACACCCAGGACTCTGGCATGTGTGGAGGGACCAATGGTTGTGTTGTTGATATTAATGGTGAAGTCACAGGAGGGGGACCGTGAAGGAGGAAATATAACATGCTCAGTTTTAGAAAGATTGAGTTTGAGGAAGTGGTGTGACATCCAAATCAATATGCCATTCAGTAAGTTTGAGATCCGTGGGGAGAACGAGGGGGTGAGTTGAGGAGTGGAGAGATAGATCTGGGTGTCGTTGGCATAGAGGTGGTATTGGAAGCCATGGGAGGTTATCAACTGGCCCAGGGAAGAAGTATAGAGTGAGAATAGGAGAGGCCCAAGGACAGAGCCTTGGGGTACCCCAACAGAAAGAGGAAGGGAAGTGGAGGAGATGGAGTTGTAAATGACACTGAAAGTGCGCTGAGATAGGTAGGAGGAGAACCAGGATAATGCAGAATCACGGAGGCCAAGGGAGTGTAATTTGCTGAGAAGCAGCAGGTGGTCAAATGTGTCAAAGGCAGCAGAGAGGTCTAAAAGTATGAGTATGTAGTAGTGCCCATTGGTTTTAGCAGTTAGTACGTCATTGGTTAGTTTTAGTAGGGCAGTTTCAGTAGAATGTTGTGGGCGGAAGCCAGACTGTAGGGGGTCGAGAAGGTTGTTGTCCGTGAGGTAGCGACTCATTCGGACATGGACAAGGCGTTCGATGAGCTTGGAGGCAAACAGGAGCAGGGAGATGGGTCTTAAGTTATTCAAACAGGTGGAGTCTAGTGAGGGTTTTTTGAGTATGGGGATAACCAGTGCATGTTTGAGTGGGGAAGGAAAGGTGCCAGAGGAGAGGGAGAGGTTGAAGATGTGGGTTAGGGAGTTGAGGATAGAGTGGGAAGGTGGTCGCAGTAATTGAGAGGGGACAGGGTCCAGGGGACAGGTAGTGAGGTGGGCCATGGAGAGGAGTTTATCAACTTCATCTGTGGTAACTGGGCAAAAGGAGGAGAGTATTGAGTGTGGTGTTGGACCCGATGTGTTGGGTAGGGGAGGAGTTTGAATGCTGGATATCTCCTTGCAAATTGTGTCGATTTTGCTATTAAAATGGTTGGCAATCTGTTGAGCGTTAAGCAAGTTGGTGGATGGTGGCAGTGGGGGGTGAAGTAAGGAATTAAGGGTAGAAAAGAGCTGACAAGGTTTGGATGAGAGGGTTTTGATGAGAGTGTTGTAATACGTTTGTTTAGCAGTGTGGAGGCAGGAGTTGTATTTGAGAAGGGCAGATCTGTAGAGGGTAGAGTCTTGCAGGGATTTAGATTTACGCCATGCATCGCTCAAGAGCATGGCTGTGTCTCTTGAGACTTATGGTGTCTGTTTGCCAGGGTTGTGGCAGATGGGGCCTGGTTCTGCGTGCAGAAAGAGGAGCAAGTATGTCTAGGGAGGATGACAACGTGGTGTTGTAGATGGAAGTGGTTAGGTCTGGGCAGGACAGGTGTGCGATTTTGTCATAAAGGCCATCAGTAGCAGAGTGGAGGAGGGAAGGGTTGAGGTTCTGAAGGTTTCTGCGGGTAGTGGTTTGTGGGTTGGCAGCATGGGATGTAGGAAACAAGGAGAGTGTGAAAAAGATAAGGTTGTGATCAGAGAGAGGAAAGGGGGCGTTAGAGAGATTGCAGGGAGTGCAGCGATGGGAGAATATGAGGTCAAGAGTGTTGCCGTTGGAGTGAGTGGTGGTTTGTGTCCATTGTGTTAGGTTAAAAGAGGAGGTTAGGTTGAGCAGTTTAGAAGTGGTAGCAGTATTAACATTGATTGGAATGTTAAAGTCACCTAGGATGATGGCAGGCACTTCAGATGAGAGAAAATAGGGTAGCCATGCAGAGAAGTCATTCAGAAAGCGTGACACTGGTCCAGGAGGCTGATAAATGACTGCGACCCTCAGACAAGCTGGAGAGAAAAGACGAATACAGTGCATTTCGAAAGAGCAGGAGGAATGAGAGGGAGGTGTGGGAAGTACCTGTACAAATAGTAAAAATGAAGTACAAATAGATCTTTCTTTTGGTGGTATTTGATCACCTCTGCAATTTTTATTTTTTGCACTATAAACAAAAAAAGAGTGACAATTTAAAAAAAAAAAAGAAATATTTTTTACTTTTTGCTATAATAAATACCCCCAAAAAAATATATTAAAAAACTAATTTTTTTTTTCTCAGTTTAGGCCGATATGTATTCTTCTACATATTTTTGGTAAAAAAAGCGTATATTGATTGGTTTGCACAAAAATTATAGCGTCTACAAAAAAGGGGATAGACTTATAGCATTTTTATTATTATTTTTTTATTTATTAGTAATGGCGTTGATCTGCAATTTTTATCGTGACTGCAACATTATGGCGGACACATTGGCACTTTTGACGCCATTTTGGGACTATTGTCATTTATACAGCGATCAGTGCTATAAAAATGCACTGATTACTGTGTAAATGACACTGGCAGGGAAGGGGTTTAACACTAGGGGGCGATCAAGGGGTTAAGTTTGTCCTAGGGAGGTGTTCTAATTGTGGGGGGGGGATGGGCTTTCACTGTCATGACAGCGATCCCTGTCATGTGACTAGGCAGAACGGGGAAATGCCTTGTTTACATAGGCATCTCCCTGTTTTACCTCTCCACACCGCAATTGCGGGCCGCCGGCCAACATCGAGTTCAGCGGGCACGCTCCCGTGGAGTGCAAAACTAATTGCACTCCTGTGACCCATAGAAGAAACAATGCCACACAAGCTCAGTCTGGACTTCTCCTTTAAGTCCTCATATGTGACCTAGAATTTGGAGGCTCGTCAAGATTTTGGGTGGGAAGAGCCTCCAACACTGATTATGGATACTTCGGTCCCCAAAAAGGTTAACCAACCAGTAAGAGAGGATTGAAAAGGGCAGGAAGCAGTCAGCAGGTGTGGAGTAAAACATGCTTGTGAAAGGAGCTGTGTACTGTTTGGGCTATTGAGACCCCATAAGTAAGCATGAATTGTCCGTGTGAAACGCGTCATCATTGTTCCTGTCTTTTGTCGGGCACGGTGACAAATAAAGAATTTTAAAGGCTTTGATTCAGTTGTATGGGCACATTGCACCCCTACCCATTCACCAAAAAAAAGTAATACATAAGACATGAGAGATGATGAATAAGGCCAGGTAAAGACAGAATGATTTTCGTTCCTGCAACCACGCGTTGCAGGAAAGAAAATCGCTAGATTCCCCCATCAACACAGACAGTGTCAATGGGGGAATCCCTCATGAGGAGCGTTCTCCCGGCGGGGAGAGCCGTTGCCGCTGAGAGAACACTGTCATAGGCCCTAGCAATAATCGCATGTAAAATCTGACATGCTGGTTGCACCCAAGTCGATGAATCAACTTGGGTACATTCAGCCTGCCCATACATGGTTCAAATCTCAGCCAGTTCCTGCTTAACCGGCTGAAATTTGAACCGTCTATGGATGGCTTTAGTATTATTTTGTAAACAGGCTAACAGGTGATAATGAGTGGAAGTCAGTCATGTACCCAATCCCACATAGAGAGGTAGAGGTCCAGCTACTGGTAAGTCACTTGTCAGGACATGTCTCTTAGTTCTGTCATACAATACATGTACACTGAGGCCTGTTGAGGCCCAAAGTCAAGTGTGACTGAAAATCACTGCTGAGAGAATGTTCCAGTGAACACATTCTAATGAGAACACATAGGTAGACATGTTCCTCCATGTCCATCTTCCCTCAGAGAGGTGCTGTGCTGTCCCCTCATAGGTCAACACTGACAAATAACCGCACACTTGTATCTGCATGGATCAATCATCTTTTCATGCCCCTTGTCTGCTGCACAATTTCCCCCGAGCAGAACGGGGCCTTCTGATTGATAAATAGGCTTTATGTATGCAGGGCAAAGGTCGTATTGCATTATTGAGCAATCATATAGCCTTGTTAGTTTTGATAATCTCTCAGAGCGGCTTGAAATGAGGCTCTTGGTCATAATGTGGCTCCCCGCTCCTCGTCAAGAGGCGATTATGTAACCCAATGAGACGGTGCATGGCATCTGTGTAAACAGTTCTGGAGATATTCATGGAGCAAGAGGAACCGGGGAAAGTGAAATGTTCTCACATAATACATTACATTATCTGCCAGCCGCTGGAGACTTTTATACATCATGTAAATGAGCTGGAGGATGGAGAAGGCTATTATTCTGTAGGAGGTATTATTACATTACATCTGCATTAAACTCCCACCTGTATGTTCCCAGCCGGCTTGTAATAACTACTTATATCCAGCAATACCTAATGGCTCTGCCTTAAGTATACCACCTACGGGCCCAAGGTTAATGTGAAGAGTTTCCTTGCCTACATGCATGTCTTTTAAGCACAACAGGGTGTGTATTTGATTCTTTTATCTATAAAAAAAGAAGGATGTACCTCCTATAAATAATACATGTATAGCAGCGACCAACTATTCTGATAAATACAGCATTGTATTCATATGACATTAGCGCAGAGGAGCAACAAACCCAAAACTGAATTCTACACTTTTTGTAAAACTTGTCATTTACTAAATGTGAATTTAATGACAACATGAATAAACTGAAGACACTATGCATGCCTTTATAAGAAACCCGTACAGCGAGAAATTTGAAGGCTTTGCTTTCCTAAAAAATGCTTGTTGCTTCCCTATCTGGCTTTAAATCAGGAAAGTCCCAAAATGAAGCCAAAGCTTCTAACCTGCATACTGGGTACAGGTCAATGATGCAGAGGATTGAAGCAAATAGATAAGCATGACAGCCAGGGAGTTAGTATTTTCAAAGGGAAACATCATCAGTGGGAACCTCCATAGATTTGCACTTCAGGTTTCCTTTAGTGATCTTTATAAACGCCCCGAGAGCTTCACAATGCATGGTGATCTATTATGCAGATCTAAAAAAATTGCCCCCTCTCTCCTACTGCAACTCACCTCTCTTCTAGTGACCCCTCTCTCACCTCCGGCTCATCATTGTGATGGGTGGCCACATATAACATGGATGTGAAAGAGTTCAAAATGAAGCCAAAGCTTCCAGCCTGCATACCGGTGTGCTCCAGGTCTTCTAGCAGGTGGAAGCATTCCATCTTCTTCACCATTCCAGGGGAAGGTTCCCCCAAAGCGGATATGGGCTAATAAAGATGTGTTTACCTCGAATGGTGTTCTGAATTTAAGTGCCGAGTGAAACCAATGAACGTTATGCTATTGAGCATAGGCGTGCGCACAGGGTGTGCCAGGTGTGCCTGGGCACACCCTAATCCCCTTGTGTAGTGCATATTCCCCCCTGTTTAGACCACTGATATTTCATCCAAAAAAAAAATGTTACAAAATAAAATAATTTAAAAAGAATAAAAATAAAACTACTGACACTGTCCACTGCCCTACTGACACCATCAGTACATATACACATGCATATGTATTTGAGCTTTGGGGTGCACACCCTAATGCAAAAGGCTGCGCACACCTATGCTATTGAGAATCCTTTGCAATAGTATACCCCTCCATTGACCTTACTACACTAGTACTTATGTCTTTTAAGGATTCCATTGTGTGTGTGGAAATACCTACCCTCATAGTCTACTTCTCCCCTTACCTTTGAGACATCTTTGTAATTTATGTATGCCCCCACATCCACCGCTGGGAACTGAGGCCCCCCTGCCTGGCTGTGGCCTCGTTCTTCCCCTCCCCCTTTCCATCTGCCTTACTAGTACATTGTATATCACTTCAAAATTTCATTTTTAACTCTGAATCTCCTGAAGAAGCGCGGTTGACGCGAAACATGTCGAGCAGAACCACAAACTGGACATCATCGCCCCACACAGCAGTTACCCTTAGGTATTAGGAAATTGGAGACATATCCCCATGACCACTTTTGTTACGATTTACCTTGGGAGCCATATTCTAGTGATGAGGGATGTGGTTACCAGTTAGGAATTTCTGTATGGTGAAAAATACTGCTGAAGCTTATTGACAACATTTAATTATGTTTTGCATATTAATTAAAACTTTTTGTATTTTAACTATTGTTTGAGTAGTGTCGTGCCATTACAGAGCATTTTCTCTACATATCCATTTTATATTAACCTGCATACTGGGTACAGGTCAATGATGCAAAGGACTGAAACAAATAGATCAGCATGACAGCCAGGGAGTTAGCATTTTCAAAGGGAAACGTCACCAGGGAAACGTCATCAGTGGCAACCTCCATAGGTTTGCAGTTCAGGTTTCCTTTAGTGATCTTATGCAAAATCTAAAACAAATGGCTTGCCCCCTCTCTCCTACTGCACCTCACACCTAACATGGATGTGAAAAAGTTCATTAAAGGCTTCCTAAAGCTAAAAACAGTTCTTGTTAGTTCTGGATAGATTGTGGAAAGGGTAGAGCCAGGGCCATGCTGCCTATGAGGCCCATTTAGGTGGCTGCCAGCCATGCTGTCCAGACCATAGGTGGCGTCTGCCCCCGGTATTGCCTGGTTAGAGCCCCTGTCAGGTTTTACTGCTGTGTCGCCACTGGAGAGATTCACTCGCTTTATTTTAACTGTTGACAACAGTTGCAAGGACAAAAATGGAGGGAAAATCCAAAATTTTGAGTTGTCACCAGAACAGATATATAGGAAAATTCTTCCAATGGGATCACTTGTTGAGGTGACGACTGCCTAAGAGGTGATTTACCTCACTTTGGAGAGATTTATTCTCACTTTCTGTTGTGTCTACAAGACAGTAATGAGGGGAAATCTTATAAATGAAACAGATGAAACACTCAGTCCAAAAAAGGAAAAATGTTTTTAATTGAATTCATAACTACCAACAAGTTCCATAAAAACCTCCATAGTCCCTGCTGAGGTATACAAAGGCTCAGACAGATGTAGGGAAGTAAATTCATATGTTAAAAAACACAATTAGAATACTGGGTTTGGTAGTACTTTAAGGCCCCTTTCACATGAGGCGGACTCCGTTTCTACGGAGCCCGCCTCGGTCCGCCGGCTCAGCAGGAGATCTGTCCGTTGATCTCCGCTGAGCCGGCGGATGACAGGTCCCTCTCTGCTCACTGAGCGGGGAGGGGCTTGTCAGGTGCCGCTGCCGCCTATGGAGGGATCGGACGAAAACGGACAGCGTGTCCGTTTTCGTCAGATCTCCCCCGATCCGATAGCGACAGACCTGGACGTAGGGCCATCCGTCTGCTCTTCAGCGGATCGGACCGGGTCGGATGTCAGCGGACATGTCTCCGCTGACATCCGACGCTCCATAGACTAACATGGAGCGCCCGTTCAGGTCCGCCGTCAAAACTGACAGGCGGACCTGAACGGTCTGATCGTGTGAAAGGGGCCTGAAGAAGAAGGAAAGGCTACACAACAAGCCACCTGTTAAATGTTGCTTCCCCATCGCTCTGAGACTCCCTGCATACATTTTCTAATAAATTGCTATCTAAACAGATTTTTGTAAAACTTGTCTATGTGGTCACGTGACTGCAAGGATCCGACTCTGTCCCTTTCCTCTGTGGCTGACCCACCCTTTGCAGCTATAACAGCTTCAACTCTTCTGGGAAGGTTGTCCACAAGGTTTAGGAGTGTGTCTATGGGAATGTTTGACCATTCTTCCAGAAGTGCATTTGTGAGGTCAGGCACTGATGTTGGACGAGAACTGGCTCACAGTCTCCACTCTAAATCATCCCAAAGGTGTTCTATCGGGCTGAGGTCGGGACTCTGTGCAGGCCAGTCAAGTTCCTCCACCCCAAACTCGCTCATCCATGTCTTTGTGGACCTTGCTTTGTGCACTGGTCCAAATAATTTGGTGGAGGGGGGATTATGGTATGGGGTTGTTTTTTGGGGGTTGGGCTTGGCTCCTGAGTTCCAGTGAAGGGAACTCTTAAGGCGTCAGCATACTAGGACGTTCTGGACAATTCCATGCTCCCAACTTTGTGGGAACAGTTTGGGAATGGCCCCTTCCTGTTCCAACATGAATGTGCACCAGTGCACAAAGCAAGGTCCATAAAGACATGGATGAGTGTGTTTTTGGGGAGGGGGAACTTGGCTGGCCGGCACAGAGTCCAGATCTCAACCCAAAGACTGCAAGCGAGGCCTTCTCGTCCAACATCAGTGCCTGGCCACACAAATGCGCTTCTTTAGGTCTGGTCAAACCTTCCCATAGACACACTCCTAAACCTTGTGGACAGCCTTCCCAGAAGAGTTGAAGCTGTTATAGCTGCAAAGGGTGGGCCAACTCAATATTGAACACTATGGACCAAGACTGGGATGCCATTAAAGTTCATGTTCTGTATTCCTAGGTTCATTTTGTACATACTTGATATTTTATATTTATCTATTGTTACGCTATATACGGCATGCATTTATATTGCTATATATCCAATGTTATTTGGCATATCTTTTTTTTCAACGACCTCGAGGAAGCGATATTTTTTTGATATAAAGATTTCACTGTTTTTCCTTGATCTGCTCCTTTAATTGTCCATCCTATTTTTTTTTTTTTTTTTTTGATACATGAATGCAGTTGATAACATTGCCTCAACATTTGGCCAATATACAGTAACAAAACAAGAATAACAGTATTCTTTTTGATAGTATAGTTTAAGATTGAACTGGTAGTACTAGGTCTAGTGGTAAACTCTAAATAGTGGTTGTTGGGTCCCTCTCTTTTTAAATATATGTTATATTGATTTCGGCACGCAGTCTAGCTGGTACTTTGCGGTCACATCACTGCATAGAAAAGCTTAAAAAATATATTCAGATAGCAATTTATTTTGGAAATGTATGCAGGGAACATTAAAGCAATGGGGAAGCAACAGACCTATCAAAAATTGGCAGATTGCCTAGGCCACCAGTAGGCGCACTTATCCTCAAAGCAGTGTCCAAGTGCTTGACCTCAGCATGGTCATTTATTACGTGACTTTCTTGTAGGGTGTGATCAGTAACAGGAAGATTCCAGCATTATGGTCCAAAACTCTTCCCCAGAACAATCATACTAAATTTCAAAAACTGTGGGGTTGATTTACTAAAACTTGAGCAAAATCTGGTTCAGCGGTGCATGGTGGCCAATCAGCTTCCAACTTCAAAAAAAACAAAACTGGAAGCTGATTGGTTTCTATGCAGAGTTGCATTAGATTTTGCACTCTTCCGTTTTAGTAAATCAACCCCAGTGTGAATACTTGCATGTTTGACCACCACTCTTAAAAACTACGTGAACATTTGTGTGAATGTTCCCAGAAGAGTAATATACAGTGCCTTGAAAAAGTATTCATACCCCTTGAAATTTTCCACATTTTGTCATGTTACAACCAAAAACGTAAATGTATTTTATTGGGATTTTAGCTGTATTTATACTGAGATTAAAGTACACACAGATGGACTCTATTTACTAATTAGGTGACTTCTGAAGGCAATTGGTTCCACTAGATTTTAGTTAGGGGTATCAGAGTAAAGGGGGCTGAATTTAAATGCACGCCACACTTTTCAGATATTTATGATGATAATGAAAACCATTTATCATTTTCCTTCCACTTCACAATTATGTGCCACTTTGTGTTGGTCTGTCACATAAGATCCCAGAAAAATACATTTACGACTACTGATAATAACAGTGCAGGGTTATCCTGATTATTACATGGCAGGCTGAGTCACACAAACTCAATTCCTGAAGAAATCTACAATACAGAAGAACACGGCCCACGTACCACATTGGCAGGCAGCTTGTGTCCAGGCAAGTACTTGACATTTTCATGATCTGTGTTGATGATCTCTGTCAGTTTTTTCCCTCCTATTAATTCTTCAAACACCCACATGTTCACCACATTATCAAACTGAGGCAGCTTTGCAGCATTTTCGCCCACTATTTTTGCAATGGCGGATCCCCTGTAGAGAGAAAAAGAGTACGTTAGAATTGTGCATTAATTGGATCAAATCATCGGATGGTGAATTATTCTATAGGCAGAACCGGTAAGCTTGCAGACTTGATAAACAGGATGCTGAGACATGCTAAGACATTCGCAGACTCCTTAGGCCAAATGAAACACCAAGGTTAGCTTTTATTGTGCATCTTGCAAAGACTATGCAAAGACTGGGGGTAATGTACATATACAGGTAACACCCAAGGATTGACCTCAATGCAAAGATATACTGTATATGGCGTTTGCACTAACTTGTGTCTCCTCATCATACCAGGCAGAAGAAATGAACTGTATGTATCATCCAAAGTTCTACAACCTCAGGAAAACATGTCTTTGTCATACAACTGCTTTTATTACCTTTCTCAACTAGGGTTCCTCTAGAGCAGGGGTCTCCAAACTTTTTAACAAACGGCCAGTTTACTGTCATTCCATCTTTAGCGGGTCCAGACTGTGGTCAGTAGAAAATGTCCTGGCGTCAGCAGGAGAAGACAATGCCCCATGATTGGTATTAGGGGGAGTAACAATGCCCCAGCGTTGGTGTCAGTGAGAGGAATAGTGCCCCATCATTGGTATGAATAGGAGGAATAGTGCCCCATCATTGGTATGAATGGGAGGAATAGTGCCTCATCATTGGTATCAGTGCAAGGAATAGTGCGCCATCATTGGTATCAGTGAGAGGAATAGTGCGCCATCATTGGTATCAGTGAGAGGAATAGTGCGCCATCATTGGTGTCGGTGAGAAGAACAGTGCGCCATCATTGGTATCAGTGGGAGGAATAGTGCGCCATCATTGGTGTCGGTGAGAAGAATAGTGCGCCATCATTGGTATCAGTGGGAGGAATAGTGCGCCATCATTGGTATCAATGGGAGGAATAGTGCCCCATCATTGGTGTCGGTGGGAGGAATAGTGCCCCAATGTTGGTATCAGTGGCAGGAACTATGCCCCACTGTTGCTAACAGTGGAGGGAATAGTGCCCCAAGGGCCGGATAAAGACAAGCCAAGGGCCGAATCCCACCCCGGGCTGCAGTTTGGAGACCACTGCTCTAGAGGTTACTAGGTGTTCCTTGAGCAATGAGCAACTTCAGATGAGTAACTACTGAGGACAATTACATTTTTAGCTATCTGTATGGAGGGGGGGGGGGTCCCAGTGGCTACAAGTGTAAAGAGCATTCTTCTCAATTACTATTATTACACTAATATACTGTGATCTGTAGATGTAGTAATATTAGCAGGGGTACTCTGAACCCAGAAAGTTATTTGAAGGGTTCATACAGTACAAGGTAAAGGGTTGAAAAAGGCTACTTGATCTAAGCTTCCCCTTCCCTTTACACTAGTTATTTTTACTCTAATAGGAGTCTTGCGGGATAATCTGAAATATTACTCATATTTCCAGATAATGCCAAGCCAATTTGCAGGAACTTGGCCCTGGAAAATGTACCTATTTCTCTTGATTGCCCTGTAACACTCCTAATGTACCATCTCATACATATTTTAACGACCCGGCTCTTCACTCAAAACCATAGGTACCATATTCTGTTGAATTATTTCTATTCTCCAAACTCATTCCTGAAATAAGAAGTATCCTAATTTCAGTCATATATGTTACAAGTATCTTTGTATCTTCTACAAATTTTTACCTTAGGCCCCTTTCACACTGGGGCGGTGGGGGCGTTGGTGGTAAAACGCCGTTATTTTTAGCGGCGCTTTACCGCCGTTTTAGCAACGGTTTTCGGCCCCTAGCGGGGGCGGTTTTACCCCCCCGCTAGCGGCCGAAAGAGGGTTAAAGCCGCCCGCAAAGCGCCGCTACTGCGGCGCTCTGCCGGGGGTACAGCCGCGCTGCCCCATTGATTTCATTGGGCAGGAGCGGTGAAGGAGCGGTGTATACACTGCTCCTTCACCGCTCCAAAGATGCTGTTTGCAGGAGTTTTTTACCCTCCTGCCAGCGCACCGCTCCAGTGTAAAAGCCCTCAGGCTTTCACACTGGAGACACAGCAGCAGCGGTTTCAGGTCGGTTTGCAGGCGCTGTTTTTAGAGCAATAGCGCCTGCAGACCGCCCCAGTGTGAAAGGGGCCTTATAGCTTATTTTAATGTTTATTACTAATGAAACTTCATTTCTATTACTTTCTATTGCGTCAAATATCGTATTTCCACATATGATATTACTGTACATCTGTTGATTAAACTTAAACATAATAAAATGTTTAAAACGAAAAAGGCTGCTTGAGATAATCCACAAAACTGTACAGGTTTAGCTTTTACAGTGTATAGACAAGTGTGTTAAAGGTCAGATCACCTTCAACAAAGCAAGATAAGCAGCCGAATCATATGAATGTTCTGTATATATAAAGGTATGTTTAAACTGTTCTGCTGGTGAACAATACATAAACTAAAGAAGAAAAATACAAGATAAGTCATCTTTTATCACATTTTCTGATAGAAAATAATATGATCCAAGATATATACACAGATTAGCCATAATTTTATGACCACCCACCTAATATTGAGTAGGCCCCTATTTTGCTGCCAAAAGAGCCCTAACCTGTGAAGGCATGGACGCCACTAGACCTCTGAAGGTATGCTGTGGTATCTGGCACCAAGCCATCGGTAGCAAATCCTTAAAGTCCTGTAAGAGGTGGGACCTCCATGGATTGGACTTGTTTTCAGCACATTCCATATATGCTTGATTGAATTGAGATATAGAGAATTTGGAGGCAAAGTCAACATCTAGAACTCGCTGTTGTTTTCCTCAAACCATTCTTGAACCAAGTGTGGCAGAGTACATTATCCTGCTGAAGGAGGCCACTTTCCATGAAGGGAGGTACTTGGCCAGCGACAATGTTTAGGTAGGTGATATGTGTCAAAGTAACATCCATATAAATGGCAGGATCTACGGTTTCCCAGCAGAACATTGCCCAAAGCATCACACTGCATTTGTGGTCCAGTCCTGATGCTCACGTGTCCATTGTAGGCACATTTGGTTGTGGACACGGGTCAGTATGGGCACCCTGACTGGTCTGCAGCTACACAGCCCCATAGAAAAGTAACATCTATATAAATCGCAGGATCTACAGTGTCCCAGCAGAACATTGCCCAAAGCCTCACACTGCATTTGTGGTCCAGTCCTGATGCTCACGTGTCCATTGTAGGCACATTTGGTTGTGGACACGGGTCAGTATGGGCACCCTGACTGGTCTGCAGCTACACAGCCCCATAGAAAAGTAACATCTATATAAATCGCAGGATCTACAGTGTCCCAGCAGAACATTGCCCAAAGCCTCACACTGCATTTGTGGTCCAGTCCTGATGCTCACGTGTCCATTGTAGGCACATTTGGTTGTGGACACGGGTCAGTATGGGCACCCTGACTGGTCTGCAGCTACACAGCCCCATATAAAGTAACATCTATATAAATCGCAGGATCTACAGTGTCCCAGCAGAACATTGCCCAAAGCCTCACACTGCATTTGTGGTCCAGTCCTGATGCTCACGTGTCCATTGTAGGCACATTTGGGAGTGGACACGGCTCAGTATGAGCACCCTGACTGGTCTGCGGCTACACAGCCCCATACACAACAAACTTTGATGCCCATTTTTTTCTTGGCTTTCAACACATCAACTTCAGGGACATGTTTACTTGCTGCCTAATATATGCCATGGACTTTAAGATGCCATTGTAACAAGATAACCGGTGTTATTCATTTACCAGTCAGTGGTTGTAAAGTTATGGCTGATCAGTGTATATAAATCCAGGACAAGTTGTGGTAGGTCGGGGTCCACAGTGTAGTCTCCCATCCTACCATATATCAGAGCAAACATTTACCCATATTGGTCCAGTTTTAATATATGCTAATCTACAATCTGGCTGTTTAGTGTTCTCCTGTCAAATGAAGCAAAGCTTGTACTGGGCAGTGTATGGTATCCATAACTGACATGAATGGAGCTCATTTAGACTTCATTCACACAGAACTAAAATGTACAGGGTGCGTGTGCGGGTACATGTCCCAGAATGCAGACAGTATAAGTTTGGGGACACACACCCACACAGATGTCAAATTGGGAGGAGCAGCTATGTCCTTGCAGATGCTATGTCCTAACTTGGACTGCCTGTGTGAGGATGCATGGAACACCCGTGCATCCCGAGGACGCAAACACGGCGCTCACATAGATGCACGCTTTAGTACGCCCGTGTGAATGAAGCCTAAAAGATGTGGAGGAAAGTTCATGTAGGTGTTAAGCATGAAAACCACTCATATTCTCAGTTTCATTTTCTATTACATTAGAAACAGCTCCTAGACTGGGTGATTGCTGTTTACAATACCTCCATATTCATTTGCTAGATTTCATTTAATGGCCCTTCATGCATAATTATTTTGCAGTAAACAATCTATTTAATCTATTTGTGTCCAGGCATCTGCTACACTTTAGTTATGGCGTAGTGGCCACAAAATCACATGTTTGGCAGCTGAACAAGTATCCAACAGTAGGATAAACCCAGAACACTGAAGGCGGAACTGTGACCAATGTCAACATTAAATAACTGCTCAGTCTATTCTTGCAATGTTTACCAAACTTCTGAACTCACTGCGCGTGTTTTTTTTTTTTTATTATTTCAACACATTTTTCATGTCAATGTATTTGCAAAGAGAAAGGACTTCGAAGCAAAAGGTTAATCTGACTTTATTTTGCTTCCCACCCTCCCTAACCAACATGCTGCTGACATTCATAAATATTTAAATTTTGGTTTCTTTAAACCCAATGATGTTACCGTCTCTATACAATGGAACCTTGGACTACGAGCATAATCCATTCCAAGAGAATGCTTGTAATCCAAAACACTCGCATATCGAAGCGAGTTTCTCCATAGAAGTCAATAGAAACAAAGATAATTTGTTCCGCATTGACTTCTATTACATGCAATACCGCATGTGGCCAGAGGTGGGGGGGTGCTGGAGAGCCTCGGAAATACTTGGGGACAGCTCGGCTGAACTCGGAAAGCCTCGGAAAGGCTCGGAAACACTCGAAAACTGAGTATTTCCGGGTGATTTCGCACGGTTCCCAACCGTTCCGCGTGTCCCAGGCGCCCCCGCACCTCTGGCCAAATGCGATACTGCACACACCATTAGCTTGAATTCTGCTTGTTTTGCAAGACAACACTCGCAAACCGAGTCAGAATTTTTTAAAAAAGTTGCTTGTCTTTCACTGCACATTATAGGTTTCACTGCACATTATAGGCAGATCATGGCTGGTAGAAGGTCCAGCAGAGTGCTTTTTGAAGTTTCCCAAAAACATTGCAGCACCCTGCTTCAGTATTCCTCTCAACAGCCCTAACCCTGATGCACACAATGTACTGGAGTTATGCAAATATCAAAAAGTTTTGATGGGCAGATGTCAGCCTGGAGGAGCGGATTTTCTCACATTGTGCATTGCTGCTACTGGAGGGCGGCTAGTGGTTGTATTGAAGAGCTGGTTTTGTCTGTGTTCCAAGCCGCCCTTTCACACAGGCAAAACCGGCCGTTCAACACAGAAAACCTGGCCTGCAACACAGACAAAACCGGACCATTGGCACACTGCAACAGCGAGGCACAATGTGAGAACTACGGTGCCCCCCCCCCCCCCCCGCTGTTTGTATAGGTTTCAATTGTGGCCGTGAAATTGTATCTCCCATCGAGAGATGCCTCCTACGATGTGCACTCGCGCCCTGGTCACGTTACTCCAGCTGATCGGCAAATCAGCTTAAGTGCGGCTCCGTCCTGCGCATGAGCAGGCACTATTCGATGGGGGGCACTTCTCGACAGAACACCGGTCAAGTCTCCCTCCATCTCAACAAGCAGCTTTATTACACGATGAAGGGTCTGCTGATACCTTTCCAGGTGTTAATGTAGCTGTTAGAATATAGTTGAGCATGATGGTTACTAGTTGTTTGGGAGAAAGGTTGTTCAGCAAATTGGCACTAATAAAGAATTATCTTAGAACCACGATGACCCATAAAAGACTATAGACTAGTACACACGGGCCGAATGCCAGGCGACATTGGCCAGTTCAATAAAAACTGGCCGACATTCTGCCCGTGTATATGCCAGCCGGTCCAAAAGAAGCCGGCCGGAAAACCAGCAGCCGAACGGCTCCAGATTAGTGCTCTTAGCCAACGGCAGAGAGCGCTGATCAGAGTGTTCTGGTGGGGGGGCTGTCCCTCTGTCAGACACAACAGCTCAGCAGGGGAGATCGCTGTACTAACGTTGGATAGTGGGTACAGCGGCTCTGACTGGAGCTGACAGTTTTTTTTATTCAAAAACTAAGTGTGTACTGGGCTTAGGTGCTTTGTGCTGAATGGATGTCCTCCTGGATGTTTCCTCACGGTGATACAGTGGATGAGTTAGTTAAAGATTTTGCAGTTGCTAAGTGTGTAGTCTTATGCCTCGTACACACGATCGGACTTTCCGACAACAAAACCGTGGATTTTTGTTCAAACTATGTTGGCTCCAACTTGTCTTGCATACACACGGTCACACAAATGTTGGCCAACAATTACGAACGTAGTGACATACAAGACGTACGGCTAGCTAATGTGATATCTCCATTACAAACACTAGTTTTACAAGACCGAGCGCTTCTGGCTCGTCATTGATTATGAGCATGCGTGTTTGTACTTTGGACTTTTGTCTGACGGACTTGTGTACACACGATCGTAAAATCCGACAATGCACATTTGTTGGCGGAAAATTTGAGAGCATGCTAGCCAACATTTCTTGGCGGAAAGTCCGCCAACAAATGTCCGATGGAGCATGCACATGGTTGGATTTTCCGCCAACAACCTCACATCCAACATTTCCCGTCAGAAAATCCGATTGTGTGTACGGGGCATTACAGTCAATAATATTGAGAAAAAAGCATCAGACAAGTGTTATCTTCAGAACCTAACATATTTTTTTAGGAAGAAATTTTGTTTATCATTCATTTCAGTGCACTTTTTTATTTGTTATATAATTAAATATCTTTGTTGAGGAGACCCCGGACTTAAAGTGCCCCGGCCCCACCAAGGTCTAAATCTGGCATTGTCTAAGCCAATCCATCAATTGGCTTGAGTACAACTAGCATTGGATTTTTACATGTGATTATTGCCAGAGACTATAGCCGCTAGTCATAATAATAATCACTGTGTTCTCCCGGCAGGGATGGCTCCCCACATCTGTGGTTGCAGAAAAGAAAATTGCATCATCTATGGCCTGCTTTAGACTTCAAAAATGCTCAATAATCTCTAAAATGAACAGTTCAGGTTGACTTCTTGGCCAAATGCTCATCATTCCTTATCTATTGACCCTGGAATACCTCATTATCACGAAACTCAAGTCATGTAGAGCCAAGCTTAGACTAATCATTGCTAATCAACTGATCTTGTCAGTAAAGTCCACAGTCGGGAGAACAAACCTTGAGAAAACTGGACCACTGATCATCATGAGCAAATTATCAAACATGTTCTTTCTGCCTGAGTCACAAGACATCTGGTAGCTGTAAGGGTTTTAATAGAGAAGATGTCTCACCAAGAATTAGTTGGTGGAGGTACCAACTCATATTCAATCCCCTCTAACCTGTTGCAATATTAATGTATGATTTTGTGGATACTATGTAAAATCATGACCATCACACAAGGAGATTTTCTTACATGTTGGAAATCCCATCTATGTAATAATAATTTCCATTGGTCTAAAGTGCTTCATAGTTCCCAATAGAAAAGCCCAAAATGACCAAATCCGTGCATTGTGTAGTTGAATCAGGTGTAACATCATGTATGGCAACCTTACTGGGGAATTCACCACAAGCTAACATGCACAGTAGATAAGAGACAGACACATCCAGTATCACAACCATAATTGTGTCTTATCTGTAGCTAAGGATCCTTTAAATCTGCCTTACTTAACCTTATTACCTCAGAGGAACCCTTGAAATAATATTCAGGTTTCAGGGAACCCCTGGAGTCCATCAGGGGTCATTGGAAAAACACCCCTTACACAGGTCAGTGGGAGAAATGCTCCACTTGCAGTGGTGGTAAGATTGTCACCTTCACTGACTCTGCCAAGTGGTGTTGGACCTGGAACTATGAAGGCACCATCAGATGGGAGGTCATGTAACCACAGCTCAAGAAACCCCAGCCAACCGTGGAGGAACCTTGTTTGAAAATGGCTGCTTTAAATTGTAATGCAGACGTTTAAGTATATTAATGGAACTAGATTCTTCTCACTTGGTCTGATCATACCCTTTAAAGCACTGGCCAACAGTTTCATTAGAGGGCGAACATTTTAATGCTACTGTATCTAACTTCTATTTATTACGAGTTATATAAAATATACAAAACAGAGCCTTCCGTGCATGCCTTGGGCTCGCAGTAGTACAAAACAAACCACACTCAACGGGTGGAAACTTTGCTCAGAGTACCATAACATGTGTAAGGACAAATGCATAGAAGCACAGTCTCACCCCTATCTCCAGTAGGAGCATATTTGTAGTGAAATGGAATTAAAGATAAAAAAAAGGGGGGGGGGATAATAAAACAACACAGAACAACAAAATTGCTAATATCATACCTTAAGCAGACAGTGTAAGAGGTGGACATGTAATGAAATGTCAATTAAATGGCTGTCATATCAGATGCAGCCCAAATATCCCACACTTTGTGAAACTTTTTAGGACTTCCTCTGGCATTAGGTTGATAAGGGAACTGTAGAATTGACAAGCAATTTACATAAGGTAAGAGTAGGGGCAGTAGAAGATTTCCATTGAAGCATTATTGCCTTTCTGGCATAAAATAGTAACAGGCCAAGCAAGATCTAGTGTGAGCTAGAGCATCCACCAATTCTAGTACGCAGGTTTCCACCAAAAGGGAAATCTATTGTTTTCTAACTTTGGATGGTGAAGAAGTTTTGGAACTTCTATGTTCCTGTTTGGGACTTTTTTCTTTACTCCCTGCCTGGAAATATAACAGGAGGTGAGAGAACTCTTCCCTAAGCGAGTTGCACTTTTGATAGTTGTCAGCAGAACAGGTGTCCCCATCAGCAGATTTCCTATCGACAACTGTAACAATTTAGATCTTCCCTCATAGCAGATGCTAGAGCAGAAGGTGAAGAAAGATCTTCGAACCCTATCCATGTTAATATAATGTTCACATTGTCAGTTTTCCAGGATGTTTGATTCAAGTTTATTCCACCCATTTCTTAAAAGGTGTAATGTGCCCAGATGCTTTTCAACTCATACCAACCACCAGTTCCAATGCTAAAAGTAATATGAGAAAATGTCGGTTTCTTTAGCAGACTAGGACCCCCCTCAGATTTACAAATGGAAAAGAAGAAACTTTCTCAGGAGAGGGAATCTGTTGTTTTTTGTGTTAATAAAGCGTTAAACTCCTTCAGCTACTCTTAGCATGCAAAGGGCACGTGTAAAAGGATAGCCTGGGAGGACGGAATTTGCTCTGTCAAGCACATTTACGATCGAACAGAGGTTATGAGCTGGGGTTATATCTTTGAGATAATATTCAGTGGCCTATGGACATGTGTGTACTATGCTTGCCATAAACATTGGTAGAGAATATCCAGATCAATAATAAAACAGATCTCAGGAGAACTTTGATCTAATGATATCATCGGATCAGGGACACTCACTGCCACCATCTGTTGTATAGGGACACTGAAGGCAATAAAGGAGCTTGCAGCATTATGACAGCTTATTAGTATAAAAACCTGTCATGGGGATAAACTTCAAGGCTGGCAAAGTTGTTCTCTACTTCTGAAAATACCAGCTGTCTCACTGACTCTTACACAGAGACTTCCGACTTTTCTGATTTGAATACTTGTTCTGGGTGAGCGGCTCAAAGTACTGATGTCATAGGGCCAGCATAGTATATGCTTTGTATACAGAACTAAATGAGGCTGTACAACCCACTAGTCAATTGTATGCAGAGAAAGAGGATTGCTGATTTTTGTTTGACCTACAGAGAGTCTTGTGATTGTGACCATCCTCAGCAGAACATGCATCCCACTGATGGAAGTTAGAAATATTCAGCATATCCGTCAGTCTCTTTGTGAACCAAATTCATCCCTCTTTCCTGCCCCATTTTCCCTTTGATATATACACCTCTATTAGTTATGTACTAATTAACTGCCAAAAGTGTTATACCGTAATAGAAATTGGATTAAACCTCTATGTTTTTGTATGTAGCATTTTGCAAAGCCAGTATGAAGAAAAAAGGTGTTTGAAAAAGTTTTACCAATCATTTTGCGTTCACTTATTCCCTGTGGGCTCTCAATCTAAGATCTCTTACATTGGACAGCAGCCAATTATTCTACCAGAAATGTTGGAGATAAACCATGCAAGCAACATGCAAACTCCGTGGAGAACGTGCAAACTCCATGCAGGTAGTGTCCTGGTTGGTATTCATACTGGAGACCCCAGTGCTGCAAGACAGGAGTGCTAACCACTACGCCAATGTGCTACCCTATGAATGGTGAGTACCTACTGGTCTCTGTGGGGTTCATGCTACTTTTTTTCCCCCAAAGCTTAATAGTTAAAGGCCATGGTTGGGCTT
The DNA here is from genome assembly GCA_037952835.1 of Lithobates septentrionalis. NCBI lineage: Eukaryota > Metazoa > Chordata > Amphibia > Anura > Ranidae > Lithobates > Lithobates septentrionalis. The sequence goes on from JBBDGP010000502.1 coordinate 217,678, forward strand.
ATTTAACAAGGAAGTCTCAGAAACAAGACTTTCCCCAAATATGAAGTAGGAGACAGTAAAAATGCTCTAAAATGCAGATGATCACTGTGCAAAATGTAAAGTGTCTCCTAAAATGTTCCATTAATCTGATTTATGTGCTAGTAGTGATGTAGCAGATTTTACATAGATGTCACCGCAATGTGTTACATTAATAAATCTCCCATCCACATATCTTTCATCATGCTGGAAAATAACTTTGTTCCATATTTTGGACCATAGGGTGAGTACATGGATTGAAAACTGGCTACAAGGGCGAGTTCAGAGGGTGGTGATAAATGGGGAGCACTCGGAATGGTCAGGGGTGGGTAGTGGGGTCCCCCAGGGTTCTGTGCTGGGACAGGTGGGTAGTGGGGTTCCCCAAGGTTCTGTGCTGGGACCAATCCTATTTAATTTGTTCATAAACGATCTGGAGGATGGGGAAAACAGTTCAATCTCTGTATTTGCGGACAATACTAAGCTAAGCAGGGCAATAACTTCTCCGCAGGATGTGGAAACCTTGCAAAAAGACCTGAACAAATTAATGGGGTGGGCAACTACATGGCAAATGAGGTTCAATGTAGAAAAATGTAAAATAATGCATTTGGGTGGCAAAAATATGAATGCAATCTATACAGTGGGGGGAAAACTTCTAGGGGAATCTAGGATGGAAAAGGATCTGGGGGTCCTAGTAGATGATAGGCTCAGCAACGGCATGCAATGCCAAGCTGCTGCTAACAAAGCAAACAGAATATTGGCATGCATTAAAAAAGGGATTAACTCCAGAGATAAAACAATAATTCTCCCGCTCTACAAGACTCTGGTCTGGCCTCACCTAGAGTATACTGTCCAGTTCTGGGCACCAGTCCTCAGGAAGGATGTACTGGAAATGGAGCGAGTACAAAGAAGGGCAACAAAGCTAATAAAGGGTCTGGAGGATATTAGTTATGAGGAAAGGATGCGATCACTGAACTTATTCTTTCTGGAGAAGAGACGCTTGAGAGGGGATATGATTTCAATATACAAATACTGTACTGGTGACCCCACAATAGGGATAAAACGTTTTCGCAGAAGGGAGTTTAACAAGACTCGTGGCCACTCATTAAAATTAAAAGAAAAGAGGTTTTACCTTAAAGTGGATGTAAACCCAATGTCATCCTTTCTAAACTACTGCCATAGGGGTTATCTAATAGGCCTCCTGCATGTATCTTTACCTGTCAAATGTCTCCCCTCTGTCTGTTATGAGACCCGAAAAACTGCATATTCTGTGGGTGGGTCTGTTGTCTGGAGCTCGGTGGGTGGAGTCGTGATGTCAGTAGACTCCCCGCCCACCTCTACACTCCCCTTGTCAATATGCATTTCTCCTGTGTATTTCTTACACTGAACTTCTGCTATGATCTCTAACATCCAGTGAAAAGACAGGAAAGTAATCACATGACTTCAGCATGCCAAATCATGCTGAGGTGTGGAACAGCCAATCCTTGCAGAGCTGCTGAAGAAAGGAGTGGGGGAGGGAATTAAAGAATAATGCATGTGTCTTAGGCTAGTGCACGAGATGTAAATCACCTGTCACTCACAGCAAGGGGGAGGATTTGACAAAGTTTTTCTCAGTTTGTCAAGATTTTTCTCACTGAACAATAAAAGAGTATTGCTCAGAGATGGATTAACTCTGTGTGACAAGACTGGGCTCAAATGATAGGAAATCTTATACTCTACAGTATGATATAAAAAAAAAATAATAATAATTTACGGGTTTACATCCACTTTAAACTATGTAGAGGGTTCTTTACTGTAAGAGCGGCAAGGATGTGGAATTCCCTTCCACAGGTGGTGGTCTCAGCGGGGGGCATTGATAGTTTCAAGAAACTATTAGATAAGCACCTGAACGACCACAACATACAGGGATATACAATGTAATACTGACATATAATCACACACACGGGTTCGCCTTGATGGACTCTTTTTTCAACCTCATCTACTATGTAACTATTTATCTATTGTCAATAAAAAAACATTTGTAACCAAATTTGTGGTATAGTGGTCAGATGAGATAAGAAAATAAAAAAGCCCTGTTTATGGCCAGCCTAAGGGTCCTTACACACGGTATGTATGAACGCATTTAAACACATATATGGGCTTAGTGGTTAGCATATCTGCCTGGCAGCACTAGGGCTGTTGGTTTGAAACCCAACCATGACACTACCTGCATGGCATTGGCATGTTCTGCCTGAATACTCTGGTTTCTTTCCAGACCCCAAAGACATGTTGGTAGGTAAATTGGGCCTAGTATGTATATGTATGAATGTGAGTTAGGGACCTTAGATTATAAACTCCAGGGACTGATGTGAAGGTGCTAGTAGTAACTTGTAATAACAAAATATACATAATGTAACGTCTCTAGCTCCCAGAATGCCAAATATTCAAATACTGTAATCTACAACCCAAGGGGGAGGTTGGATCCATGTGCATGTTTATTTGTGTGTATGCACATAAATACTGGCCGGTAAAGCATACTTTTGTGGGGTTTTTTTTACAGATGTAAAGGCACCATATGAGTACCTATAATAAAAAAATACATAATATAAAATTTTTAGTGCACAGAATGCCAAATATTCAAATACTATAATCTACAACCCAAGGGGGAGGTGTGATCCATGTGCATGCTCATGCTTATTTGCATGCGCATAAAATACCGACCAGTAAAGCATATTTTTGTGGGGTTTTTCTGTTTTTTTTTTTTAAAGGCAACATTAGTTCGCTGTTACCATTGAAGACACCAGACTGCATTCAGATCACTACAAAAATACGCCTGAACACCTAAAAACCTGGCTGGTTTTTGATGTGCAAGAGCCCTAAGACTGACATGCAAAGCACAACAATCAATCTGTTTCCGGTCTGTTGTATTTAGTGCTGCAAAATTATTTCTTTTTTTTAACGATTTTTGCTCATGTCTCCCGCATAGTTCGCTCAAAGCACAAAAAGGAAACTAGAATGTATGAAAGGTTACAAAGTTGGATCGGTTAGGTGGTAAACAATGGAGTGTTTACATAACTTCAGAGTATGAAAAAGGAATTTAGACTGTAAATATCCCATGTGTACAATGATCTGGTGAGTGCACAGAACAGAATCTGATGGAAGAACAGCACAGCATGGATTTTATTGTGGGTGGATTATGTCCCGCTGTCGCTGAATGAACAATAAACAAAGGCAGTTCTGTCCAAATCACATGCATTGACATGGGACACATAGAATGTCTAATGCTCAGTGACAGTGCCTGCACCTTCTACCAGATCTGGACTGCTGATCAACACACAACATTGGATATAATATCTACAAGAGCTACTAACTCCTTGTGTAGTATATTCAGCAGGTAACACTGTATATAACATCTACATAGGATTATTATCATATGGTTCCTTATTTAGAAGTCAGCAGGTAACATCTACATAGGATTATTATTATCATAAGACTCCTTATGTAGCAGCCAGCAGGTTACACTGTATATAACATTTGCACAGAATTCTTATCAGAAGCCTCCATATGTAGCAGGCACATACTGTGTATACTGACCAGTTGCCAGAGCCCACAATGCAGACCTTCAGAGGCATGGCTTTGTGCTGAGCTGTCCTCGGCTGTCACCTTGCACTTTGTAACTCCAGATCGGACTAGTCCTCTAATGTTCCCAGACACAGCCAAACTTCTGCCATTTAAACATGTGCTGACAGTCTTGGGAAACTCAGGCCGCGCCTCCCGGGCTCTGATTGGCGGAGAAATGACGGCTTGCCCCTCTTGGCTCGCGGCGCTGCACCCCTGTGTGGTGGAGTTGTACCAGGATGTGCACCTTGGCAGGGAATAAGACTGTCCGCAGAGCGGGGACTGGATAGGCTGCAATTGTCATCTGATCAGGTCATTAAAGGGACACTAAACCAAATCCTTATTCTTCAAAAATAATCCACCTACTCGATGATCCTGTGTTCTGTTTTTTTGCTTACAAACGTTACGTCTATTAAAGCTTGGTGAGCAAAGGTGAGAGGTAATAAGCGTGGTATATAATATCAACAACAATTAGGTCATATACAATGTGACTTACAGTTGAGAAGCCATAGCTTATTTAAAAGTTACCAAATGAGAAAGAAAAATCTACCTTATACAGACCATATAAACAAAAATGTACATTACAAAACATACCAAATAAAATATACATTATACATACCACACAAACAAAACTATACATTACAAAACATACCACATAAATAAAAATATACATTATACATACCACACAAACAAAAATATACATTACAAAACATACCACATAAATAAAAATATAGATTATACATACCACAAACACAAATATACATTATACATACCACATACACAAAAATATACATTATACATACCATATAAACAAAAATATACATTACAAAACATACCACATAAATAAAAATATACATTATACATACCACTTCCTAAAAATATACATGATACATACCACATAAACCAAATATACATTATACAAACCACATAAACTGAAATATACATTAGAAAACATAACACATAAACAAAACTATACATTGCTATATAAACTTCTGTATTAAAGCGGAGTTCCACCCAAAAGTGGAACTACTGCTCATTTCTCCCCTCTCCTCCTCCGGTGCCACAATTGGCACCTTTCGGGGGGAAGGGGGGGCAGAATACCAGTCTTTGACAGGTATCCTGTTCCTACTTCTGGAAGTCCGGGCCGCAGCCCGTGACAGGACCCCGGGGTTCCCTCCCCCTCTCCCTGTCACCAGGCCAGTAGCAGAGAGGATCGGGGCCTCGTGCATGCGCAGTAGGACTCCTGCCGTGAAGCCATAAGGCTACACTGCCGGGTTCCCTTACCCGCAATGGCGGTGGCAGCACCCGACAGCTGATGGAAACATCAGCTGCGGTGCCGACATCGCGGGACTCCAGGACAGGTAAGTGTCCAATTGTTAAAAGCCAGCAACTGCAGTATGTGTAGCTGCTGGCTTGAATTTTCTTTTTTCTTTGGGCAGAACACCGCTTTAAGCACCAAAGACATGACCACTATATACCTATAATAAGGCAGTATGTTAAGTATGGTATAGATGTGTTCTATTTTTTAATGGAATGTTTTTACTGTATTTTTCTTGGGTCCTTGTCCTCTGTGAGCTCCTGAACCTCTCCTTTTCCCCACTCACTTCTGTTTGACGCAAACAGTACACATTAGGGGGTTGATTTACTAAAGGCAAAAAGACTGTGCACTTTGCAAAGTGCAGTTGCCCTCTGCAAGAGCAGTTGCTCCAAAGCTCAGTAAATGAGCAGAAGCTCTGCTGACTTCCATCATCCATTCATGTGCAAGCAAAAATGCATTTTTATTTTTTTTCCTTGCATGTGATTGGGTACTTTTTGCAAAGTGAAGCTTTACCTTATTTACTAAGCTCTGGAGCAACTGCATTTTAGTATTTTTGCCTTTAGTAAATCAACCCCATTGCCACTGCTCCCAACCACTCCTTACCCTAACCCTTAAAATACAGAGTGCAAATAAAACTCTTGCGATATGTTAATATTAAAAAAAACACATAAACATCACTCTGACCGCCAGTACAGCCCTATCATAGCCATATAGGTGCGCCAATGAATTGAAGCCGTCAAAGTTAGGGTATGTCAGGGCTGGCTCAGCCCTTCCTTTTCTGAACTGGCCGCTCAGCTGTCAGCTAATTGCCAGCTCTCATCTCTCTCCACAGTTAACCAGCTGTTGTGGATGTGCTCGTCAGTCCCGCCTACTTAAAGATCTCCATCTCACTTCACTCCTGCCTTCGCCTTGGTCACATCACAAGAAACCACATCCTGCGTTCCTGTTTAAAGACTGGCTTTGCTGACGTCCCTTCTGGCTCCTTATCCTGCTTGCTGTTCTTCTACTTGGATCCCTGACTTCTGGCCTGGCTGATTACCCGATTTGGTTACTGAACTCTGGCTTGGCTGACTAGCCGATCCGGTTACTGGACTCTGGCTTGGCTGACTACCCGATCCGGTTACTGGACTCTGGCTATTCTTTGACTATGCTTACTCTATTTACCTTTTTATTTTTTATTAATAAACAAGTGTGATTTTACTGTACTTCTGTCTCGGTCTGGTTCATGGTTTCTGACAGGTAGGCCTGGTGAAGGTAGATGTGTGGAAAAATGAAGCTCTACATGTTTCGCGCTGATGCGCTTCTTCAGGAGCTTGTTGTAGGTATTTTGATTGAGATAAGAATATGCAATAAGTACAAACATCATCAGATAATAATGACGTTCAACAAACAGTAATCATAGATATTATGGATCATCATAGTATGGCTGGCACATAACCCAAGGACAACGCAGAGTGCGGGCACAGACAGACACAGACACCCGCCACCAGGGCAAGTGGAGCCTTGCTCAAAAGAAAAAAGGAAAAAATAGTAAGGATATAACGTGAGGTCAGAGATCATTTAAATTGACCTCTTATCAACTATGTGTTCACTAACTTCACCCATGGCACCCCACGAGAAAAGATATAACAGGGAATGTATATACAGTATTTCACAAAAGTAAGTACACCCCTCACATTTTTTTGTAAATATTTTATTATATCTTTTCATGTGACAACACTGAAGAAATGACACTTTGCTACAATGTAAAGTAGTGAGTGTACAGCTTGTATAACAGTGCAAATTTCCTGTCCCCTCAAATAACTCAACACACAGCCATTAATGTCTAAACCACTGGCAACAAAAGTGAGTACACCCCTAGGTGAAAATGTCCAAGTTGGGCCCAATTAGCCATTTTCCCTTACCGGTGTCATGTGACCCGTTGGTGTTACAAGGTCTCAGGTGTAAATGGGGAGCAGGTGTGTTAAATTTGGTGTTATCGCTCTCACTCTCTCATACTGCCAACATGTACTGTGACATACTGAAGCAGAACATGCTCCCCTCCCCTCGGAGACTGGGCCGCAGGGCAGTATTCCAACATGATAACGATCCCAAACACACCTCCAAGACGACCACTGCCTTGCTAAAGAAGCTGAGGGTAAAGGTGATGGACTGGCCAAGCATGTCTCCAGACCTAAACCCTATTGATCATCTGTGGGGCATCCTCAAATGGAAGGTGGAGGAGCGCAAGGTCTCTAACATCCACCAGCTCAGTGATATCATCATGGAGGAGGGGAAGAGGACTCCAATGGCAACCTGTGAAGCTCTGGTGAACTCCATGCCCAAGAGGGATAAGGCAGTGGTGGATAATAATGGTGGCCACACAAAATATTGACACTTTGGGCCCAATTTGGACATTTTCACTTAGGGGTGTACTCACTTTTGTTGCCAGCGGTTTAGACATTAATGGCTGTGTGTTGAGTTGTTTTGAGGGGACAGCAAATTTACACTGTTATACAAGCTGTACACTCACTACTTTACATTGTAGCAAAGTGTAATTTCTTCAGTGTTGTCACATGAAAAGATAGAATAAAATATTTACAAAAATGTGGCTACAGAAAAGTAAAAGTGTAGGGAGTAGCAAATCGTCTTCCAAGTTATTCAGTGTCTGTATCTTGGATCAAACAGAGAAGATATAACTATACAGGCCAGGTAACTATGTCCCCAGGCGGGGTTAATAAAGGGGGGGGGGGGGGGTTGGGGTTTTGCCTTATATATACAGTGCCTTGAAAAAGTATTCATACCCCTTGAAATTTTCCACATTTTGTCATGTTACAACCAAAAATGTAAATGTATTTTATTGAGATTTTATGTGACAGACCAACACAAAGTGGCTCATAATTGTGAAGTGGAAGGAAAATGATAAATCATTTAAAAAATTTCCTACAAATAAATATGTGAAAAGTGTGGTGTGCATTTGTATTCACCCCCTGAGTCAATACTTTGTAGAACCACCTTTCACTGCAATTACAGATGCAAAACTTTTTGGGTAATTCTCTAACAGCTTTGCACATCTAGAGAGACATTTTTGCCAATTCTTCTTTACAAAATAGCTCAAGCTCTGTCAGAATGAACACATTTACATTTTTGGTTGTAACATGACAAAATGTGGAAAATGTCAAGGGGTATGAATACTGTAATGCCCCGTACACACGATCGGACTTTCCGCCAACAAAACCGTGGATTTTTGTCTTGCATACACACAGTCACACAAATGTTGTCCAACAATTATGAACGCAGGAACGCAGTGACGTACAACACGTACGACGAGCCGAGAAAAAGGAAGTTTAATAGTCAGTGCGGCTCCTTCTGCTTGATTCCGAGAATGCGTGAACTTTTGTGCGTCGGACTTGTGTACACACGATCGGAAATTCCGACAACTAAGTTTTGTTGGTGGAAAATTTGGGAACCTGCTATCAAACATTTGTTGGGGGAAAGTTCGACAGCAAATGTTCGATGGAGCATACACACGGTCGGGTGTCGAGGTGTTACATCATCCCGCACCAGCCAATGAACATGCCCAAAGACCAACACCAGGAAGGAGCCAGGGAGAAGATGCTGGCACAAACGTGGTATTGTGGATTTTTGACTGTTTTAAGGAGATGGCAAGTATAAGGACTTTAGTTCTGTTGTATTTTTTGGTGCATTTGTACTTGTTTTTTTAACCCCAACCCATCAACTGTCCCCAGTCCAGCAAGATATCAACTGCTGGTCCTTGTTGGTGCCGTACAGCTGCTTATCAAAATCTTTTGTGCCAGGCCTGCCCATGTACTCTGCAGCCTCCATTTAATGCTGTGGAGTGTTAGGCAAGCCATACATGATGCAATGATCATAGTAGCAGAAAAGAAACTTTCTAGATTCCCCCATCAACACAATGGGGGTTATTTATGAAAGGCAAATCCACTTTGCACTACAAGTGCAAAGTGCACTTGAAATTGCACTGAAAGTGCACTTAGAAGTGCAGTCGCTGTATATCTGAGGGGGACATGCAAGAAAAATAAAAAACAGCATTTTAGCTTGCACATGATTGGATGATACAATCAGCAGAGCTTCCCTTCATTTCAGATCTACCCCTCAGATTTACAGCGACTGCACTTCCAAGTGTACTTTCAGTGCAATTTCAAGTGCACTTTGCACTTGTAGTTTACACTTGTAGTGCAAAATGGATTTGCCTTTCGTAAATAACCCCCATAATGTGTTAATGGGGGAATCCCTCCCATAGCATTATTTTCTTCTGCTGGCAGGTAGCCTTCCTCACGATTACTGCTGGTGGCTATAGCCACTGTCAGTAATCACATGCTAAAAATCCGACAGGCTGTTTGTACTGAAGTCGATCAATGGATCGACTTCAGTACAAACAGCCTGCTCATAGAGGGATCGCATTTTGGTCTCGAGATTCAACCCATCTATGGCCAGCTTTAGTACAGAGGATAATGAATAAGGACTACATGGAGAATGCCATACACACACACACAGGCCTGGCAAGAAAAAGATGAAGCCACACAATCGAAATTTTGTAGAACAGACACGGGTGAGTATAAAACTATGAGGAAGAGATGGGGGTTTACAAAATAAGTGCAATTGCTTATTATAGGTGCAGGGCTGTCATCCTGATCATGGTTTTCCCATTTTGTATGCCACCAAGATGGAACAAGTATGCAGGTGGGACATTCGAATCTTGCAGACTTTACCAGCCAGCAACAGGATATTATAATAAAAGTGTAACTGCACTGATCCTAAAGTGCGTAGAAAATATTTTTTCCCACAAAAACAGTATCTACAATGTTAAAATAAATTCAATCATCAAAACTACATAAATATATAGTGCAAAATATCAATATATCAATGTATAGTGCAAAATATCAAAGTATCAATGTATAGTGCAAAATATCAAAATATCAATGTGTAGTGCAAAATATCAAACACCAGGACATAGATTTAACAAATAGTCCCAATAATCCTCTTCATAGTCTGATCATTCAAATCCCATGTGCGCCAATGGGCACTCACAAGAAACTAGAAAAAACTCCGCCTTTGGTTTATATTGGGATAACCACTCCACTCTCATGGGTTTATCTGGCGTTTTTCCAACCAGGTTGCCAATAGTTACTCCTTACACCTCCACATTTGTCTTGATATCTCATAGAAAGCAAACATCCATCATTGTGCAACATGTTTTTAAAATGTATTTAAATCAATAAGGTAAGCATATAAAATGTACACTCACAATCCAAGTGCCTTTAGACCGCCACTAATCCCACGAATACACACGATCGGAAATTCCACCAGCAAAAGTCGAATGTGAGCTTTTGGTCGGCAATTCAGACCGTGTGTATGCTCCATCGGACTTTTGCTGGCTGAATTTCCGCCAGCAAAAGATTGAGAGCAGGTTTTCTATTTTTCCGACGGATAAAGTTCCTATCAGAAATTCCGACCGTCTGTAGCAATTCCGACGCGCACCGCGTTCTTGACGGTCGAAAGTTCAGAGAACTTTTGTGTGACCGTGTGTATGCAAGCCAAGCTTGAGTGGAATCCCGTCGGAAAAACCATCCAAGATTTTTCCGATGGAAATTCCGTTTGTGTGTACGCGGCATAAGTCTTTCCAGCAGTGTGTTTTTTGGGTTAGCTCACACCGCTTCGTCTCCTGGGATCGGTGTGCGTTCCAAGCCTCGATCTGGTACGGGTTAGGACAGGAAGTGACGTCGGCGATTACCCAGAAGCCTCTAGGTCCAGACTTTACCAGCCAGCAACAGGATATAATCCCTGGAATTTCCACCTTTAAAGAGACAATGGGGGTTATTTACTAAAGGCAAATCCACTTTGCACTGCAAGTGCACTTGGAAGTAAAGTCGCTGTAGATCCGAGGGGGACATGCAAGGAAAATAAAAAACAGCATGATTGGATGATAAAATCAGCAGAGCTTCCACTCATTTCAGATCTACCCCTTAGATTTAGAGTGACTGCACTTCCAAGTGCACTTGCAGTGCAAAGTGGATTTGCCTTTCGTAAATAACTCCCAACGTCACCTTGCTCAGAGAAAAGCGACAGGGTTGAAAAGGCCCCCCCCCCCCAATATACTCACCTTCCCCTCACTCCCTCACAGCTCCTTACTATTTCAAGGCTGTCAATCTTAGCTGTAGCAAGAAAAAACACTGCCTGAAGATTTTGCAGAATCCTATCCTTCTAGGTGTATGAGGTTCCTGCTCCCTCACTGCACTCGGTTTTGATTTTCTGTCCTCTACCACACAGCTGTATTCTGTAGTGACCTAGGGGCTGACAAGGGGAACCACAGAGCGCAGCAGAAATCAAACACTCCTGGACAATGTACATAACCTGTATGCTGAGGCCTCCTCTGATTGGCTAAGGTGGAGATCGCAATGTCAACCACCTGCCTCTCCACCTTGGCCAATCATTAGAAGGCCTTGTATTCATTCATAAAAATGACAAGGCTGCCTGTGAATGGTGGAGTGGCCTTCAGCCCGACTCAATTTTGTTCTGGAAGCAAATGGGAAGTCCCCATACCACTGCTGGAGCACAGCACTGTATACTGGATATAGCTGATTCTATAAGACCAGTGGTCATCAACCCTGTCCTCAGGGTCCACTAACAGGCCAGGTTTGCAAGATAACTGAAATACATCACAGGTGATATTATTTGCTGCTCAGTGATTGCAGTATTCTAGTCTACATCTCCCCCAAGGTAATACTTAAAACCTGGCCTGTTAGTGGGCCCTGAGGACAGGGTTGATGACCACTGGTATAGACCAATTAAACAATGCTGATAGAAGCTGGAGTTATCCTTTAAAGTCTAAGTTCATCTTTTCAGAAAAAATAATAAATGAACATTTTTTTGCAGGTAAAAAATGTTCATTTATTATTTTTTTGTTACAGATCTCCTGCAGACTTGTCAGTGTATTGGCTTGCTGGTACCTCGTAGAAGGAAGCCGATACACGCTGATAAGAAGAATGAACAAACTACCGCAGCGCACATAGTGCCGTGGTAGTTAATTGAAAATCACAAGCCGACAGCCGCAAAGGCCGGACTTTGTAGTTTTATATTCACAGAGCGCTGTCAATGAGTGACGTGACCAGGTGGGCGGAGCCCCCTTTGCTACGTTATTTTTTACATTTTTTGACAGCTAGCGGGTGGAGAAAGTCCTCCGCAAACTGGCACAGCAAGAGGAGCGGGAGACGCGGGGGCCAGTGCATTCATAACATGTTACATGTTACACCCCGAATATGTTATGAAAGGTGAACTTATCCTTTAAAGTGATTGTAAACTCTTTTTTTTTACTGTTAAATAACAAACAGGTTTATACTTACCTGCACTATGCAGTGGAGTTGCACAAAGCGGCCCCGAACTTCCTCTTCTTGAGCCCCCCGCCGCCGATCCTAACTCCTCCACTTCTCAGTGGGCTCCCATAAGAAGCCGCTTCTTATCATGGCACACCTGTGGGCTCGATCCCGAGCCGCACTGCCTGTGTTCATAGACACAGACAGCAAAGCTTGGCCCCTGCCCCCGGCCACATAATTTGACTGACAGCATCGGGGGCCAATGGCTCCTGCTGCCTCAGCAAAGCCAGTGAGACTAAAAAGAGAGAGGAGGAAGCCACTGCAGATGGGACCACTTTAACCACTTGCCGACTGCTGCACGCTGATATATGTCAGCATACTGGCAGCGGTGGGCAAATGGGTGTACCTGTACGTCCCCTTTAAGAGGCGGGGATAGCAGGCGCGCCCGGCACATACAGCGTGACCGTGCCTGCGGGACCGGTGGACTCGACATCCGCCGGTCTCCCGGCGATCATGTCACGGAGACGCAGAACGGAGAAGTGCCTATGTGAACATTTCCTCGTTCTGCCTTGTGACATGACAGAGATCACTGCTCCCTGTCATCGGAAGCGGTAATTGCTGTCATGTGACTGGAAGCCCACCCCCACAGTTAGAATCACTCCTTAGGACACACTTAACCCCTTCATCACCCCCTAGTGATTAACCCCTTTACTGCCAGTGTCATTTACACAGTAATCAGTGCATTTTTATAGCACTGATCGCTGTATAGATGACAATGGTTCCAAAATAGTGTCAAAAGTGTCCGATGTGTCCACCACAATGTTGCAATGTTTCATATTCCCATCGCACATGTTCCTGGTATAAGCTCTAAAGGTCGGGTGCTGCAGCAACAACCAGCTGGATACTGGTTCAAGTCACAACGTAGATATTTGCCAGCACACCAAGGATCAGCACAAGGTGGCATCCAAACAGTTTAGTTTATTGCATGATCACAACACAAAGAGGTGCAACGTTTCGGAATCACGCAGGACCCCTTCGTCACATGCCTGACGAAGGGGTCCTGCGTGACTCCGAAACGTTGCACCTCTTTGTGTTGTGATCATGCAATAAACTAAACCGTTTGGACGCCACCTTGTGCTGATCCTTGGTGTGCTGGCAAATATCTACATCGCCACAATGTTGCAGTCACGAAAAAAATCGCAGATCGCCGCCATGACTAATAAAAAAAAATTAATCATAAAAATGCCATAAAACTATCCCCTATTTTGTAGATGCTATAACTTTTGCGCAAACCAATCAATATACGCTTATTGCGATTTTTTTACCAAAAATATGTAGAAGAATATATATCGGCCTAAACTGAGAAAAAAAATAGTTTTTTTTATATATTTTTGGGGGATATTTATTATAGCAAAAAAGTAAAAAAATATTGCGTTTTTTTTCAAAATTGTCACTCCTTTTTTGTTTATAGAGCAAAAAATAAAAACCACAGAGGTGATCAAATACCACCAAAAGAAAGCTTTATTTGTGGGGAAAAAAACGACGTCAATTTTGTTTAGGTACAACGTCGCACGACCGCGCAATTGTCAGTTAAAAACACCTTGTCCATTACGACAGACAAATTTACTGAATCCACCAAGACAAATGGATACTCAAAACCGGATAAAACCAGCAAGCAGAAAACTGGTGTACTGCAACTGAATGCGGTGTGACCCAGCCTGGGACCAAACGAATGGATGGGCTGATGTGTTTCGGGGGACAGGCCCCCTTCCTCAGAGTAAACACTTCATTCATTCTTTAATGATGTCTTCTGTCTGGTTCTCTGCTGCGATCCGCAGCTGTTCCCTGAGGTGGAAATACCGATACACCCGGAGACTGCACAGATATCCTCCATACAGCGTCATAGTGCCAGAAAAAGTGTCCGATATCTGCAAGACGCTCGCTGGAAACCATCTTTAACCTGAAAGATAAAAAAATCAGTAATGAGGAAAATGTGCAAAACTTTTAAAGTCTTTTAAAAAGAACCTTATTTAACCACTTGCTGACCAGCGATGTACCCATAAGTCACTGGACTTCATACAGTTATACTGGGATGGTGCCTGCAGCCGCAGGATGACATCACCCTGGTACCGTTTTTTAGAGCCGGTGGTAGCCATCTTGTAAAAGCAATCCTAGCGGCTAACTAGCCTCTGGATTGCTTTTACAAGTAGCGGGAGGAGATGTCCCAACCCCCCACAGCATGCTCGGGCTCTTTGGCTGGACAGCCGAACAAAAACGGGATCAGGTTTGATCAGCATTCCGCTATGGTAACCCGGACCTGCCATCACTTCCAGCCTATTCGGATGTCAAATTGAGAGCGTTCAAAAACACAGATCTTGGCGTATTGATTGCTTTTAAGGACAGAGGAGAGATTTGGGGTCTTGTAGAACTCAGATCTCTCCATAAAGATTACCTGTCACATGCCTATTGCTGTCACAAGGATGTTTACATTCCTTTTGAAAGCAGTAAAAGTGATAAAAAAAAATTCAAAGCAACATTGTAAAAACATAAAAAAAAATAACGTAAAATATGTATTTAAAGTGTTGCCCCCCCCCCCCCTGTACTCGTGTGCAAAGGGGAACGCACGCGTTGGTCCTCCACGAATGCAAACAGCGATTATCCCACGGATGTGAGGCTTCACTGGGAACCTGTAAAGGCTTTTAAACCGTCATCGGTGTGTAGTAAAATCTACGTCTTTTGTTGTCACTGCACGGGCATGTGCAATTTCAAAGCGTGAAACATGTTAGGTATCTGTTTACTCACCGTAACATCAACAATACATTTTACAAATTGGGTATTCTATTGTGTTTGTGTGCAATAAAATGCATTAAAGTTTGAAAAACCGCTGTGCAAGTACCATGTGACATAAAAAAATTGCAAATCCCATTATTTTATTCCATAGGGGTTCTGTTTAAAAACAAAATAATAATAATAAATGGAAGTAAGGCCATCCTGATCAGCCTATCAAGTAGGGTTGCTACCTGTCCGGGATTCACCCGGACAGTTTGGGTTTGGAATCATGTGTCCGGGTTCCAGACTGACTGAGACCCGGACACATTATTCAGACCGGACTATGACTTCCCAGCAGGGTTGCTGGCTGCAGTCGTCTAAGCCAAGAGCGCCTGTTACCGTCTCTTTCTTACTGCCCAAAGTTAGCACTGACCTAACAATTACCCCCCCCCCCCCCCCCTGTACACACACACACACATTCCAGCAGCCACAGATATATCTGGATTAGAGGTGCTGACTGTCAAGGGGTGAGTGAGCTCACCATCCATCCCTGTCTGTGACTGACGTTTCCGCCATCTCTCTCCTGCCTCTGAGTGAGTACACTAAGGTAAATCAGAGTTCTCAGAGCACCCCTTACATCAGAGTTTCCCTCCACACCATCAGAGTCCTCTCCATACATCAGAGTTCTCAGGACCCCCCCTTAAATCAGGGTTCCTAGAGCATCCCTTATGTCAGAGTCCCCAGAGTCCCCCCTTATGCCGCATACACACGGTCGGATTTTCCGACGGGAAATGTTCGATGGGAGCTTGTTGTCGGAAATTCCGACCGTGTGTAGGCTCCATCGGACATTTTCCGTCGGAATTTCCGACAAATAAAATTTGAGATCCGGATCTCAAATTTTCCGACTACAAAATCCGTTGTCGTAAATTCCGATCGTGTGTACACAATTCCGACGCACAAAGTGCCACGCATGCTCGGAATCAAGCAGAAGGAGCCGCACTGGCTATTGAACTTCAATTTTCTCGGCTCGTCATACGTGTTGTACATCACTGCGTTCTTGACGATCGGAATTTCCGACAACATTTGTGTGACCGTGTGTATGCAAGACAAGTTTGAGCCAACATCCTTCGGAAAAAAATCCACGTTTTTTTTTGTTGGAATGTCCGATCGTGTGTACAGGGTATTACAGTGTAAGGGAACTCTGCGGACTCAGATGTAAAGGGGGACTCTTGTTATTAACTTCATATGATTACAAATGTTATTTAATAGCAAAATATATGTATAGATTATACCGTTAAAAAAAAATAAAAAAATGTTGTGCACCGGGAAAGTGTTCCGGTTTGACATGAAGAAAAGGTGGCAACCCTACTATCAAGGCGGGAAATAATGAAAGTTCTGGTGACGGAGCAATGGGGGAGATCAGATGAGAGCACTGGAGGGGGGTACTTTACAAGGAAAGTGTGCTGTTCTGTTTCAAATGTTGCTTTATTAATTCCACAGGCAGACAATTTTACTTCACGTAATTGGTGGCACAGTGGTGTAGTGGGCGGCACAGTGGTGTAATGGGCGGCACAGTGGTGTAGTGGGTAGCACTCTTGCCTAGCAGTAAAAAGGGTCACTGGTTTGAATCCCAACCACAACACTACCTGCCTGGAGTTTGCATGTTCTCCCTGTGCCTGTGTGGGTTTCCTCCGGGTACTCCGGTTTCCTCCCACAGTCCAAAGACATGCTGGTAGGTTAATTGGATCCTGTCTACATTGTCCCTAATATATGAATGTGAGTTAGGGACCTTAGATTGTAAGCTCCTTGAGGATAGGGACCGATGTGAATGTACAATGTATATGTAAATCGCTGTGTAAATTGACGGCGTTATACAAGTACCTGAAATAATAATAATTGCAGTACTGAGAATGTTTTTCCAGTCTCCTGAAGTGTGAGACCATGGCATTCCTTAGCCCACCCTCTGCCGAGGACTAACACTGCCTGAGAGAAGATGGAAGAAATAGGAAGGGTCTAGATAAGACTGAAAGAGGAAGTAAACTTCCATCTTTGAATTTTAATTATACCTATAATAAGGTTTACCTATAGGTAGTGTAAATATCTCCTAAATGTACACCCTTTAGGAGATATTTACTATACATGCAGCCAGTGACATCACTGGCACATGCGCTCTCAAGGAACGGCCACCTGCATGCGCATGAGTGACGTCATCGCGGCTCCGAACAGTCACAGAGCCGGAATCCACGAACCCGGAAGCAAGACGGGTGAATATGGAAGCTGTCTGCAGCAATGACATTGCATCGCTGGAAGGCTTTGTTTACAGGTGAGTTTCACATAATGTGCTAGTATGCGATGCATACTAGCACATTATGCCTTTGCCTTACAGGTAAGAAAAACAAAGAAAAAACATCCAGCGGTTTACAACCGCGTGAACTAGTCCTTAAAAAGAGGGGGAGGACAGAAGGAGAAACCAAATCACACAAGTATACAAGTTGTAGTGGCCCTAAACTGTCACTAGATATCAGCATACAACAATAGTAGTCTGATACAGGTCAATATATTAGAACATTATAAATGGGGAGACAGAACTGCCAGGATGCTCCAGGGGGCCGAAACAACTTTACTTCCACTTTAAAGTGATTTATGTAATACGTGGGCACTGCACACCAGGTCTCCGATGGAGGAGGCTTGTTTGATTGGCTGTCACAGTGACTGGGAGCCCACCTTACCGGTTCCCGGTGGTAAACAGTGATCAGGAGCTGTCAGTGACAGAGGGGTCACTATGCTGGGGCCCCGACTGAGCACCCTCCCAGCACAAACAGGTGACACCGGCTGCATGTATATAGGTGGCCCTATGGAGTCCTCCGCTGTGCTCACACATATATGTGAACACTAGAGATGCATCAAAATTGGTGTTATCTGCATTTTACCGATAAGAGAAAAAGGTGCCAATAATGGTGCCAAAAACCCAAATCACAGGTGCGTTCTTGCTGCATTCTTAATACATTACAACAGAGAAGTGCGTTTTTTTTTTAACTGACCAAAAATGCAGCAAGCAGGATTTTTAACACCACAATGGAAGCCCAACGGACCAGTGTGAAGATATACAGAGAATGTACCCACTTGCTTACTGGGCACGTATACCCCCCTTCCTGCCCAGGTCAATTTTCAGCTTTCAGCGCTGTCACACTTTTAATGACAATTCCGCAAATGAAATTTGTTTTTTTTTTCACACAAATAGAGCTTTCTTTTGTTTTGTATTTAATCACTGCTGGGTTTTTTTTATTTTTTTGCTAAACAAAAAAGCCTGAAAATTTTGAAGAAAAAAACAAACAGTTTCATAGTTTGTTAGAACATTTTGCAAACAGGTAATTTTCCTCCTTCATTGATGTGCGCTGATGAGGCGGCACTGATAGGCGGCACTGATGATGAGGCACTAATAGGTGGCACTGGTGAAGCGACACTGGTGGGCACTGGTAGGTGACACTGATAGGTGGCACTGATAGGTAGCACTGGTGGGCACTGATAGGTGGCACTGGTAGTTGCCATTGATAGGTGGCACTAATAGGTAGCACTGTTGGGCACTGATAGGCAGCACTGGTATGCGCTGGTAAGTGGCACTGCTTAGCAGCAGTGGGTGTCCATGTGCAGGACCGATGTCCCTCTGACAGAAGCCGGTAATTTGCTTTTTTATTTCACCTCATGCTGTCAGCGTTAGAAAAATAAAAAAAAGTCTATTACGACCTTCTGTTTACATCACGTGATCGGCTGTCATTGGCTGACAGCTGATCACATGGTAAGGGGATGGGCCCCTTACTCCAATCTATGATCAGCCGAGTCTCATTAACTCTCTGATCACAGAGCGCAGGCGGCACGCAGGCAGCTCATGCATGAAAGGACGTACATGGACGCCCTCCCGGCAATTTAGGCCCGGCGCTGTAGCCACCTTTCGGCTATAGTATGGGCGGCAAGAGGCTAAAGGAACACACTTTTCTCAAGCAGCTGCAGGCATCATCCCAGTACCGTTTTTTAGAGCGGGCTAAAAGTTATACCGGAGGAGTGGGAGGGGACATCCCCCCCTCCCGCCGCCTCCCACCGCTCTTACCGGGCCTCCCAATGACCAATCGTCTGCCTCCGGCGGCTGGGTACGGACTGGAACGAAGTCGCGAGCGGCTTCGTTCCAGCCTCCTAATAGTAAACACGTCATGACGTCACTTCCCGTTTACTCGGCTGCCAATGGCGCCGGTTTTAAAAAAATATACAGTATTCAGAATCGCCGAAAAATAAATAAAATAAATAAGAAAAAAATGTTTTTTTTAAAGCGCCCCCATCCCCGAGCTCGCGCAGCAAAGAAAACGCATATGGAAGTCGCA
The DNA here is from genome assembly GCA_037952835.1 of Lithobates septentrionalis. NCBI lineage: Eukaryota > Metazoa > Chordata > Amphibia > Anura > Ranidae > Lithobates > Lithobates septentrionalis. Next base: position 237,078 of record JBBDGP010000502.1, read on the forward strand.
CCCGCATATGTAAACGGTGTTCAAATCACACATGTGAGGTATCGGCGCAATTGCCAGAGCGAGAGCAATAATTCTAGCACTAGACCTCCTCTGTAACTCTAACCTGGTAACTGTAAAAAAAATTGAAAGCGTCGCCTATGGAGATTTTTAGGTACCGTAGTCTGTCGCCACGAGTGCGTGCAATTATAAAGCGTGACATGTTTGGTATCTATTTACTCGGCGTAACATCATCAATCACATTATACAAAAAAATTGGGGTAATTTTACTGTTTGTTTTTTTTTAAATTCATGAAAGTGTCCCTTTTCCCAAAAAGTTGCGTTTAAAACACCGCTGCGCAAATACCGTGTGACATAAAATATTGCAACAATCGCCATTTTATTCTCTAGATTCTCTGCTAAAAAATATATATAATGTTTGGGGGCTCTAAGTAATTTTCTAGCAAAAAATACGGATTTTAATTTGTAAACACCAAATTTCAAAAATAGGCTTAGTCATGAAAGGGATAAGAATCATCAGAACCTCCAGAAGATTTTTATTGTCTCCCAAAGCCTACAGTGTAAGGACAGCGCTGATCCCTCCCCGAGGACACATGGGGGGGGGGGGGGGGGAGGAGCTGTGAGAGATGATAGGTGGAAAATAACCAATGAAGTAGTGGCTGCTGGTTACAGAGTAATGCCCTGTACACACGGTTGGATTCTCCGACGGAAAAAGTGCGATCGGATTGTGTTGTCGGAAATTCCAATCGTGTGTGGGCTCCATCTGACTTTTTCCGACGGAATTTCCGAAACACAAAGTTTGAGAGCTTGCTATAAAATTTTCCGACAACAAAATCCGATCGGTTAAATTCCGATCGTGTGTACACAAATCCGATGCACAAAGTGCCACGCATGCTCAGAATAAATAAAGAGATGAAAGCTATTGGCTACTGCCCAGTTTATAGTCCCAACGTACGTGATTTACGTCACCGCGTTCAGAACGATCAGGTTTTCCGACAACATTTGTGTGACCGTGTGTATGCAAGACAAGTTTGAGCCAACATCCGTCGGAAAAAATCCTAGGATTTTGTTGTCGGAATGTCCGATCAATGTCCGACCGTGTGTACAGGGCATTACAGTGTCCGGCCATGTAGGGGTTAACGGTGATCCCTCCCCGACAGCTGTGGGGTTAATTTCTGTACACTATTTTATTATCTAATAAATTCTTTGTGAATCAGAAATCTTAGTAGAAGCTGTGTGTGTGATGTCACATCTCCTGTCTATGTGCATTGATGTGTGGGGGAGGAGCCGCCTGTCAGGACTCATTCACACTCCACTGTGCTACTAATCTGCATTTCACCGCAACATGTGACCGTCCGTGATCAGTGCGTCCGTACAACGCCATATCCTGACATATCGCCATGATCCCGACATATCGCCATATCCCAACATAACTCCGTATCCCGACATATCGCCATATCCCAACATAACTCCGTATCCCGACATATCGCCATATCTCGACATATCGCCGTATCCCGACATATCACCATATCCCGACACAGCTTACAGCAGACACTTTCCAAAAGGTCAAAATCACATTTATTCCTGAAAATCACATTTATAAGGAAAGATCAGATTTATTGCTGACAATCAAATTTATTCCCGAAAATCACATTTATTACTAAAGATCACATTTATTCCTTAAAATCACATTTATAAGGAAAGATCACATTTATTGCCAAAAATCACATTTATTACTAAAGATCACATTTATTGCTGAAAATCAAATTTTTAGATTTTTTTTCAAAGATCACATTTATAAGGAAAGATCAGATTTATTAATAAAGATGACATTTATTGCTGAAAATTGGATTCATTCCTGAAGATCGGACAGATTTCACTCTAAACAGACACTTTCTAAGAGAAATGAGAACTGTCTGGACTTTGCAGACAATACTGAGATGAATTCACAAACCTTCAACATCAAGCAGGCAGCTCCTTACTTCCTGTCACGTGACTGCCATTAGGAAAAAAAAAAAAGTATTAAGCTCCGCCTACTATGTCGTCATCGTGGCAAAGGCTCACTTCATCCTTACTTCCTGTCACGTGACGGCCGTCTTAAGCTCCGCCTACTGTGATGTCACAGATGCAACAGCACACACATAAGGCAGCTGCAGGGAGTTCTCAGCACCATTTGGATTGATCTCGTGTACAGGTAGGTCTCATTTCCCATCTCTCCTCATTCTCCCCTTTATTATATTCTCCTATTAGTGTCATTTGATGTAAAACAAAGTCCATCCATATTATTTAATCCTCCTACATTATTATTAATGGTGTTTACTGATTTTTTTTTTTTAATATAAGATGATTGATGGATGGATTCTTAGATGGATATTATATACAATGAGGGGGATTTACTAAGACTGGAGCAGCTGTTTACACCAATCATTTCATTTTCACAGCTTCACCAAACAAGCTGAATCTGGATGCTGATTGGCTGATCTGTAGATCTGATCCAGATTCTGTCTGCTCCAGTATTGGGGTCACACCATAGAAACGCAGTACGGATGTGTTCCGGGTGCTTTTCTGCATGCGCGGTTTTGGTGCATTTTTGATGCAGTCCAGTGCTTTTTTTCTCCCCTCTTTTTTTTTTCTTAACCTTTATAAGGACAAGTGTGTTGCGGTGCGTTTTTGGTGCATTCCGGTGCGTTTTTGATGCCTTTTACAGCGTTCCAGTACAGTCCAGTGCAGAAAAAATGCAGCATGTTCTACTTTTTTTTTTTTTTTTTCTGGAACGCACTGGAACGGCAAGCACTGGTGTGAACTATGCCATTGAAAACCATATACCCTACTTTCCATGCGTTTTTGATGCAGAAAAAAACCACATGTGGTGTGAACTGGCCCTTAGTGAATCCCCCCAATCAGTAGATGTGTTCAGTATAATGAGACTCCCATTGACCTCAGTTGTAGATATTCTGTGTGATATATAAAGTGGTTGTAAATCTGTTCACAATTTCGATAAAATCCATCTTGACCTCCCAGGAGAACAGAGCGGGGGAGGGGAGCTGCAGTTAGAGATCTTGTACATTGTATAGTGTGTGAGAACTGATTGAAGGGACAATCACCCCTCCCCCCCTCCCCCACACACCATGCAGAGCTGAGCTGTGAATACACAGGCTGTGTGCTGAGCTCTCCTCCCTGTCACCATTTTATCTCTGGTGTCAGGAAAACATGTCAGATTTAATTTATACTGATAACAGAGGAACAAGAGAGAAATGACACTTTGGAGAGGGACAAGAAGTAATCACCATGGAAACATTTGCCGTGTTCACATTTCATGTCTGAGATTTACAACCACTTTAAGTAATAAGACAATAAACTAATCCTGTTTTTTTTTTCTTCTCTTTGCAGATTGTTGATCGTTTCTGAGATACTTTTATCGTTTTCGGAGATTTTCATACCAAGGGAAAAATACAAATCGCAAAAATGCTGTTGTTATTGTTACTGGTTGTAGTGAGAGACTTGGCGGCAGCTCTTTGGAATTACTATTTTCCAGTAAGTATTTGTTTTTTATTTACCTTTTTTATAAGACGTGTCGCATTAACCCGCAGGGGGCGCTGATTAGAACCACTTCCCAGCAAATAAGTAGAGAGGCTGCCCGTCCACACAAACACTCCATTCACACTGGCTCCAAATAAACAGTGGAGGGCACAGGTGGCAAACACAACGCCAGGCCTTGTAATGTGACCCGCGCAGCGCCCGCCACCTCCTGTTCTAACCAGCTGCTTTCCGCTGTCACACAGGTCTCCTTGGCAACAGGAGTAAACACGCGCTCCTGCGCTCCTCTCAGTCTCCCCAGAGGTGCCGGTGTTCTGTTGAGAAGTGCCCCCCCCATCGAATAGTGCCTGGCATGTACTGCGCATGCGCAGGACGGAACAGCACAACAGCTGATTTCCCGATCCGCTGCACTGACGTAACCAGGGAACAAGCGCACATCGTCAGACATATCTCTCGATGGGAGATACCATTTCACACGCACAATTTTAACCTATACAAACGGCAGGGGAGACCGTAGTTCTCACATTGTGCATGGCTGCTGCTGGAGGGCGGCTAGTGGCTGAGTTGAAGGGCTGGTTTTGTCTGTTGCAAGCCGCCCTTTCACACAGGCAAAATCGGCCGTTCAACGCACCAAATCTGCCCTGCAACACAGACAAAAGCGGACCATCAGCACACGGTCCCCCCCCCCCCCCCCCCGCTGTTTGTATAGGTTCCAATTGTGGCCGTGAAATGGTATCTCCCATAGAGAGATGCCTCCTACGATGTGCGCTTGCGCCCTGGTCATGTCACTCCAGCTGATCGGCAAATCAGCTGAAGTGCGGCTCCGTCCTGCGCATGCGCAGTACTTCCCGGGCACTATTCGATGGGGGGGGGGGTACTTCTCGACAGAACACCGGCTGTGTGTGTAGCCGAGCCGCATGCGCTATCCATCCGGCATAACCAGTCAGTGGCAGAGGTACCTGACGGCTCCGGTGGCTGTGTGTTCTCATTTACATCTAGCGGATTTTGAGGACTTGTAGCGGTAGGAGGGAGTACAGATGTGAGGTTTGCTGTGGAAGGGGGGAGGGGGTAGGAGGGCTGTGGAGGTGTGTAGAAAGATGTGTTTAGAGGTGGGGGGATGGGGGCAGAGGTCAGAACCCAGGAGGAGGGGTGGAAATGAGATGTTGCACATTGGGCACAGAGCATCCCTGAATCTCTGCCCTCTGTACATAACGCACCCCTGAATCCCTGCCCTCTGTACATAGCGCACCCCTGAATCCCTGCCCTCTGTACACAGCGCACACCGGAATCCCTGCCCTCTGTAGATAGCACACCCCTGAATCCCTGCCCTCTGTACATAGCGCACCCCTGAATCCCCTGCCCTCTGTAGGTAGCGCACCCTTGAATCCCTGCCCTCTGTAGGTAGCGCACCCTTGAATCCCTGCCCTCTGTAGGTAGCGCACCCCTGAATCCCTGCCCTCTGTACTAGCACACCCCTGAATCCCTGCCCTCTGTACTAGCACACCCCTGAATACCTGCACTCTGTAGGTAGCGCACCCCTAAACCCCTACCCTCTGTACGCCATTACATACTGATCACTGAGTGCCCCGCCTGACTGGCTGGCTGGTTTTCGGCTAATTGATTTTAATCTCCCGCCGTAAGCTCTTGAAGCTTCATTTAGAGTCAGGGGAAACAAACTCCCAACCTGTGAGCAGTGTTAATTTTGTTGAGTAAAACGACTAAAACATTTTAGTCGTCTAAATGAATATTATTTTAGTCGACTAAAATACGACTAAAACTAAAACAACTAAGACTAAAGCTAAATAGAAACTTTAATGTTTCTATTTAAAGTAGGGTTCCACTCAAATTTTTAACCTAATCTTACCCCCTTCAGTTAATTGCATAGATGTTCAAATGCCGCACGAAAATTTCTTTTATCGCTGTAATTACCTTTATATTGTACTTTATTGTGGCACTTCCTGTCTCTCTTCCCATGGGAGTAGGCGTGTTTATTGCCTTTCCCCGGCGCCGCACTCTCTCCTGGGAGCTTAGTGTCAGGCTTCCCAAGATTCAGTGCGGAAACAATGATCATGCGTGTGAACAAGCTGTGAATGAACAGCATTCACCGCATCCAGGAAATCAATGCTTGTGGGCTTTAAATGCCCACAAGCAAGATGGAAACAGCCAGCATCACATTTTTTAAGTTATTGTTCAGTACGAAAACAGACAGAGGCAGAAATATTACACCCAAACTGTGAGCATTATTTTGGGGTTAGCAAAGTGTCTCAATGACCTAAAAAAAAAAAAAAAGATTGGTCACTGGACTCCCGCTTTAAAAATGACTTTAAAATTAACACTGGTCTGTAGTGCATGTTCATACCTCAATACCATAATAAATAACATATTAGATTTTTCACTCCAGCGGTATATAATGAGTTTGGAAATTGTAGAGAAATGTTAACTAATGCATTAAAATTTAATTACACCCATTAGGTTTTAGACGACTAAAATGTACTGAAGATTTAGTCGACTAAATACGACTAAAACAACTGCAGAAGACTTAAATGGGACTAAAACTAAAATGACATTTTAGTCCTAAGACTAAAACTAAATTGAAATTTGCTGCCAAAATTAACACTGCCTGTGAGACCCTGAACAGGCCAAAACAAACAATTCCTGCTCCCTTCATTACAGAATGAGCTGAAGCTAAATTTGCCAGGACCTTTGCTAGGAGGGTGCTACATATGTGACTACATAACATTGTAATATTTATTTATTTAGTAACTAGCTAAGTTTTATGTAGAGTTCCAGTTTAAATTTTGTACTTTTCACTTACCACCTTTTTTTTTCTTTATAGGCTAAAATACTTGCTGTCCAAGAGGAGGAGCAGGTGATAGAGGAAGAGGAGTTGGTGGAGAACAGGATGGAGGAGGAGGAAAGTAGGGAGAGGGAGGAGGAGCAGATGACAGAGGAGGAGGAGTTGGTGGAGAACAGAATGGAGGAGGAGGAAAGTAGGGAGAGGGAGGAGGAGCAGATGACAGAGGAGGAGTTGGTGGAGAACAGGATGGAGGAGGAGGAAAGTAGGGAGAGGGAGGAGAAGCAGATGACAGAGGAGGAGGAGTTGATGAAGAGAGAGGTAGAGGAGAAAAATACAGAGGAGGAGCAGATGACAGAGGAGGAGTTGGTGGAGAACAGGATGGAGGAGGAGGAAAGTAGGGAGAGGGAGGAGGAGCAGATGACAGAGGAGGAGGAGTTGGTGGAGAACAGGATGGAGGAGGAGGAAAGTAGGGAGAGGGAGGAGC